>JAODKL010003229.1:0-28223 GCA_026780765.1 Petrocephalus schoutedeni
TATTTCCAATAATAAAAAATAAATGTTTCAGCAAATAATGAACAACTCAATTTTTGGGAAATGTGGGATTCGAACCTCCGACCTTGGGAATCAACTTTTTTCACATAAATGGGTTTTTTAAATAATCTAATCAATATAATGACATTTAGAAACTTAGCGATAGAGGATTAAGACATAAAAAGTCCATTTCTTCTCTCTCTCCCTTCTTTTTCCATTTTTCCTTTCTTTTTTCCCATTCTTTCTTCTTCCCCCTTCTTCCTCTTTCTTCCCCCCTCTTAACAGACTATTGTTCCCCAGCTTTGGCGCAGTGGGCTGAGCGTGCGTCTGTCGGTTAAACCGTCATCTGGTCATCTGTCACTTTGTATTTAAGTCCTTGGTGTTTTGAGTTTTCTGTTTTAGATTTGCCCTCCATGTGTTACTGGTTTTATTTAGTACCATGTCTTATTTTCCTAGTGTAGTATCTCCTTGTTTCCTCTGTTTCCGCTCTTGTAAGTTCCCTAGTCCTTTTTTGTTACTATCAGTTACTGTACCTATTTCCTTTTTTCCAGTGCCAGTGTTCAATTGTCACACCCGATGCTCGTTGTCCTGTACCCTCTGTGAATCTTTGATTGTGTTCCACTCCTGCTCGTTCTCATTAGTCGTTATCAGTGTATTTAAGTTCTTGCCAGTGTTCATCTCATCAGTGTGTCACTGGAGTTAGAATGTGTGTTCTCCTGTTTAGTTCTGACCCCTCGTTGTTCCTTTTGTGGTTTTTCTCCTTTGGTTTCAGTTTCAAACCCCTTTGGTCTCTGAGCTGTGATTGGATCGTTACCTTTTTCCTGCCTTCACCATGCCTTGTGTCCGTCACAATTGCAAGCAATCTTTGCTTCTATTTGGGAGATGGGCATCATCCCAGCTGACTGTGAAACGAGACTTGTTGTCCCTATCTGAAATGGGAAGGGTGACCGGCTGGATTGCAGCAACTGAAGGAGGATAACGCTGCTCTCAGTTCTGGGTAAGGTCCTTGCTAGGGTTATCCTCAGTAGGATCTGTAATCTCTTGCTCACCTACCAGCAACCGTAACAGTGAATCAGTTTTATGCCTAAGAAGGCTACCATCAACCGGAGGGTTCTCATCGAGGACAAATGCAAATACTGGCAGAATTTCTTAGATTTTTCGTAAAGCATTTGACTCGGTTGACCGAGTAGCTCTGTGGGACATCCCGCGACTTTGCTGAAGTTGCTGGATGTCCTGGCCTGGCCTGTATACTGATACTGTGAGTACTGTGCAGAGAACCTCTGCGTTCTTCTCTGTTGATTCTGGGGTTCATCAGGGGTGTGTTCTTGCTCCTACTCTGTTCAGTGCTTGCATGGACTGGGCATTGGGCAGGATTGTGGGGTCCAGAGGGACATCTGTTGCTGAAGGAAGATTCACTGATCTTGACTTTGCTGGTGATGCTGTCATCTTAGTGGAGTCAATGGAGGCTCTGATTGGGACTCTCGAGAGACTGAGAGAGGAGTTTGAGTGTCTGGGCTTGTGAGTGTCCTGGATAAAAACCAAGATCCAAGCCATTAATGACCGCTTGGGCACAGCCATCAGCAGTATGTCTGTCTGAGGAGAGAATGTTGACTACATTGAGTGGTTCACGTACCTCGGGAGTGACATTCATGTCTCTGGTGACTCTTCCTACAAAGTCAGTAGCCGGATTGGGAGAGCATGGCGGGGGGGGGGGGGGCATGATGTCATTGGAAAGGGGTGTGTGGCACTCCTGCTATCTTTGTAAGAGGACGACGGTTTGAGTCTTTAGAATCCTGGTGCTCCGTGTTTTGCTGTATGGCTGCAAGACATTGATGCTATCCAGTGATCTGAGACATAGACTGAACTCTTTGGCACTGTGTTTCTTTGAAGAATCCTTGGGTGCTACTTGTTTGACTTGGTGTCGGACGAGCGGTTGCTCAGGGAGTCCCGAATGAGGCCCATTACCCACATTGTGAGAGAGTGTCAGTTACGACACTCCGGCCATGTGGCATGATTCCCTGAGGGTGCTCTGGCTTGCAGGATCCTCTTTGCTGAGCACCCAAGCGACTGGACCAGGCAAAGGGGATGTCCAAGTAACACTTGGCTTCGGCAGAAGGATGGCCATTTCCGGGGGGGGTGGGACTAGACCGTGTGTAGGCTTCCTGGATTTCCAGCAGGGATCCTGAGGTTTTTCATTGTTTGGTGGGTGCAGAAATGTGCTGTACCAGTGCATGCTCCCTGACCTGGCCTGATAGTATGTATCATTTTGTTACGAGTCACTGTCAGACCTCTCAGGGACACATTTTATTCACATTTGCCTAAAGATTGAAAAATACCCTTAAGATTTAAATTTGAATCAGGTTAAATTTAGGATTTCATGTAGTGAATGTTAGGTTGTGATTTTTGTAAACCTCCAGCCATCAACCTTGTGTTGATACATTGGCAGATCCCAGATCAGTCATGTATACATGCACAGCAAAAGACAAAGGGCATGGCATTTTGCCCATTTTGCTATAAAATTCCTGTCTTATTTCTTTTCTACACTGTTTTAATAACTTAATTGTATATAAGTCCCAGTGGTATTTGAAAGACATTTACAAACTACAGTACACAGGCTGTGGACGCAGTTGTGTTTGAGTGCATATTGTTAAAGGGGATCGTTATTTTCTTGGTTTTATCTTGGACACTCTCCAGTGTCATCGTCAATTCTCCATGCACCCTGTACAGAAGTTAGTTATAATCTGCCAATGTGTTGTGGAAATCCAACCAAATTCCTTTAAATCTCTGGATTTATTTCTCTTCACCTAGAAGACGTTTGTAGGTCTGGGCCCTGCTTACCTAACTGAGCTGATTAATATGCACAATTCTGAGCATTTTCTCTGATTGCTGGATGATGGTTTCTTTGCAGCTCCGATAATAAATAAGGGAGCAGTTGGGGTAAATCCTTCAGCCTGTTAAGTAAAAGTTTGACAATGTGATGCCGCCTCACAGCATTTACATTTAGACCAAAGAGCTGCTATTTTAGCTCAGTGTATCAGTAATGATGCTCTACATTTCCATCTCCTACCTGGGTGCCTCGGGGCATGAACCTGAACTCACTGGAAGCTATGAGACCTGGAAAATGGACCAAACTATGTATGAACATCATTGGTTACCCTAACGGCCAAACACGATCATGCCATTTTAACTCTAGCTAAACCAAAGCCTCATATCTGAGTCCTGTGAGGTTACTTTGCCCAGGGAACATGGGCAGACAATTGGCCTGGTACCCACAACATCTACACAGCGTCTATTGCTGAGCTGATACACCATGTTGCTGGCTACCTTCTCCTTTTGTTGATGACTTTTCTAGTAAACCGTGTCTTCTCAAACTCTGACCAAAAGATTACAACTTGAGCACACAGATTTTAAGTTAACAAAAAAAATTGTATCCGGAAATAAATAATTCTCTTCGAAGTTCGAGGGCCACATTTGAAGGCCTTTTCCCTGGTAGACGTGAAGAACCGGTCTATAAGCGTGTCTTTGTGCCTCTAGACTACAGTTGTGGGGAAAAAAAGTAGGTCAGACTTACTTTATATAATTTTAGAGGGTTTTCAAACCCCCGTTTATAATCTGTGTGTCCTTGAAGCCCAAGTGTTGGGTGCGTTTTTGTGCCAGTTTGATTTTACCCTTTCCACGGTACAAATGGCTGGCTTTCGTCACAGCATGCTGTGCCTGTATTATCTCATTATTATTTTTTTTGGCCTAACAGATGCTTTCATCCCAAACAGCTGGCACAGTTCACAACTCTCCCATCTCCATGTGCACGAAAACACTTTCAGGCAAAGCACCTTGATCAAGGGTACGACGGTGGCCACACTCCAGGCGATTCGATTTCGGCCCTCCTCATCACCGGTCCAGCTTCTTAACTGCTATGCCACCTGCTGTCCTGATGGCACTGGTAGGAATTATGCTATAAAAGCTGCCAGTATCCATGGGGACCTGCTACAGCGCACCTGAAGATGATCTGTGTGTGGTGATCATGATTCCTGTGCCTGAAGCTGGCTTCAGAAATGATGAGCAGTGCATGCTATCTGCCACGTGGCATTGTCCAGTCAGCCTTCTGTAATCATCCTTTGTAATCAGTCAGTTTTTTGTGCTGTTTGTGCTCCTTTGTTTGAAGCATTCTGCCCCGCACCAAAGCTTGTGTATGGATTGTTTAATTTGTGTAGACTATTTTTTGCGGGACACATTCTTTCTCCAGCTGCTCTATCGAGTACAGGCCTGGCATCACACACGTTCTTATAATCTTTATCATTTGCACATTTTTTCTTCTGTCCTCCTCTTTTTCACTTTCCTCCTTCTTTGCCTCTGCTCAGCAGATGTTGGTCTCCTCGTTCCTTTCATCTCCGCTTCTTCTTGCCGGTAGCTCATTTAAGCTGTTGTTATGATACCAGCCACATGGGGACAGAATAACACAAGTTTAACTGGGGTGCCTGACAGCACAGCCGCACGGGTGATGACTGAGGTCTCTGTGCTGCTCTCCACAACCACCACTAGGTGTTGTCACTATAATTATGAACGTATTATATCAAATAATGAGAATCACATGATAAAACTGATTAGAACTGCAATAAACTGGTTCCTTCTTTATGCTTTTGTTGCAGCACCTTACAGGCATATATAGCTATTAGTTGGTCTTGATACTGAAACCATCAATAAATGTTGCGGCATTTGCAATGTTGCTATTGTAATTTTTATTTTATTATTTTTTTTTTTGCCGAGGTTGAGGACTGGGTGTTTTTTTTATCGATTCTGTCTTCCTTGTATTTGTGCTCAGATTTTCAAAATGAAAATCTTTGCACAATGGAATGCAACAAGAGATGTGTGCTGAGAAGGGATGGAAAAAATGACAAAAGCCAGAAGGGCAAGCAGAGGCTGGAAAGGGGGAGGTGGAAATGGGGACCAGGGAGCGTGCAGATGGAAATCGTGGTTGGGGGGGGGGGCAGTAGAAAGAGGCCATGGATAGAGGCACTGCGGAGGAACATGTGTCATGTGTTGCCATAACCGATAGGACACAACTTCAGAAGGGGGCCAGTGCTAGCAAGTGATGTTCTGTGCTACTAGGAGACAGAATCAGTGAAGCCTGTAAGCAAGATGCCAAGCAGCCAATAGAGAATTTGCTCCTCATTCCTCCCCCCGCCACTCAGTACACCTAATGCAGTAGCTGAGTCTCTCCACCTGTTCACGGTTCTCTTCAAAATGGCATGTTGCATTTTCCTAGCACTTCTTCGGCCAACATTTTTCCCAGAATCCATCACTGCTCTAAATTTTGTTCTAATGTATGAGAACAGTTATACTGTCTTCACTGCTATTGGGAAATTCAGTTACCTAATTCCCTTTAATACCTTTACTGTACATTAATACTGAATATAAACTCAAAGATTATTAATTAAACCAAATAAATGAATACCTGCAATTTTACTCGTAAGTTATGATTACCTATAACTAGTCAAATGTATACATGTGTAAAATGACAGTTTACACTACAGATGGGTGCACAAATACATTTCTTCTTACAGCAGGGGGAGCCGTCCACTTTTAATTCTTTATAAAAGCTCTTTCCTTGACATTTGTTGCAAATGCCCCCCCCCCCCCACACACGCATACTAATACTGTGGAAGGGCCCACCTCCTGGCCACCCTCTCCCCTGCTTTTCGGGCATGGGAGGGAGAGGAAGGAGCGAGGCAGAGCGATTTCAGTCCGGCGCTCCTTCGCACTAGGCAGAGAGTAGCGCTGGTGCGGTAGGCGACGCAGCCCGGCGCCCCGCACACCTGCAAACCTCCGTGACGCCGCGAACGCGCTCCGCACGCCACCCGCCTCTAGCGTCTCCTCGCTGCCACGGCGAATGGCTCTTTATTATTTTTTTCCTGGATAATCTCCATTGAGAGATAAAAAGAAGACAGAAGAGAAAGACGGGGAGAGGCGAAATCACTGATCGCCCCCTCCCTCAAAAATAAGAAGGAAACACGGAAGCTTCTGGAGTATTCGTTTTTTTCTTTAGGTTTTTGTTCTTCCTTTTCCTCATCGTGGTGCTGGGAGGTGCTTCATCTTTCCATTTACTCGCCATCTCCCTCCTCTGCCTCCTCATCTATTTCTCTATCTACCTAGTCAACAATTTCTACTATGTATGAGTGAGCGAGGGGGAGGAAGATATAGAAAGGGGGAGTTTTTTTGGGGGGAGGGGGGTGTCTTTCATTTTCCCTTTTCATCCCTTTTTTCTGTATCTGACTCGCTTAATCCTTCTCTCCATCTCCTCATCCCCTTTCTATATTCACCCCCATTTCATTGCCCCCTCCCTTCTCCCCTCCCTCCGAGCCTCTTCTCCCAAAGTCTGGTTCATTTACAGATTAACTTTTTTGGCAGATAATTTTAAAGAGATCTTTTTCTATAAAAAAAAAACGCCTCCTCATCAATGATTTCATTTTTGTCCTTTCCTTTTTCTTCTCCCTCCATCTTACGCATCCCTGTCTTGGGGATTCTATAATGTATTTATAGGTAGGTTTTACGATTGTTTAGTGTTCGTCTATCTGTCGGTCTGTGTGTGTGTGTGTTTGTGTGTGCGTTACGTATACATAAAACAGGCATTAACACACACACACACTCACCCGCACACCATACATGATCACACGCACTAAACTGTGAGGACGGCTTTACCGTACCTCCCTTTAAGCCACTGCTCAGTCCACATCTTTTATGTCCTGTCAGCCTTCATCTGCGTTTCTTTGTAACTCGCTGGTAAAAAAAAAAAAAAAGTTCCACATCTTCCGATACCTTTCCCCACTCTGCGAGAAACCCAGTTATTCCATCCTTCATCCGAAAAAAGAAAGAAAAGCACAACTCCTCCACCTCTCTGTCCATCATGCCTTTAGGTCGCTTTGTTGTTTTATCCTGAGACTTTTTTACTCTTTGTTTCTGTATTTGCGTATTGGAGGTTTACCTTGGCAGCGATTTCCACCTTTTGGGAGCGTTATAGGCAATAGATAAAGACTTTCCCGCACTTTTTGGCCGATCGCCTTCCTTAGGCGGTCCCGATGAGCGGCTGCGCGCACCATCTCACTTCAGCAGCTAACCCCGACTATCCTCCTCTTTCCTCCCGCTGTTCTACTGGTCCGTCACCTGTGTGTTTTCCCTCTCTTGTTTCTCTTTACTCTGCCGCTGCCCTCTCTGTGCTTCGCTCTGTTTCACACAAAAACGGGCATTCATTAAAACTCCTTTGTTATTTATTTTAACCCCTTATTCGTTCGCTTTGCATTTGCCGAATTACTGTCCGTCTTAGCTCCATCAATCTATTTATTCATTCATTTTTGCCCATTTACTTGTCTATTTGTGTATTTGCATTAAAGAGTGTATCGATTCCCTCAGGTCCTCGTCCCCACGCACCTGTTTTGCGTTTTCTATTTTTAAATTTGTGTATGTTGAATTATCCAGAGAAAAATATCCGGCAAGGGGTGGGTGGGAGGCTGGAGAGCGAAGCGCAGAAAATGAACAGCGAGGAGACCCAAAACTTGCATCAGCGTCTGTCAGTGCGCGTACCGCTGCCAGTGAAAGTGAGCGGCCGATAGGGAGATAGGGAGAACGCACGATGCCTTCAGTCCACCGCTTGCGCTCGTTTCCGTTCGCCCATCCTTCACAGCCGAGCTCTTAAGCGCCCTCATAAGCCGCAAATGAGAGGGAACCGACAGTTCGTATTTTTGGATCAACTTTGCCGTAATAAAATTGTTTCGGATGTAGTTTTCCAACGGACTGCTCTTGAGTTGGATCCAACTTAAAACACATGATTTAACATTAGTGGTTACAAAGCATAATGTAATTCAGGATTTTTTGGTGGTATTTTTACCCTTGTGGATTGAACAAATTTTAATACTTTTTTTCATATGTTGATTTTGAACGAAAGTCATCCAGGATTAAGGACCACATGTTTTTTGTGTTAGTGTTAACACGCTATTCTTACCGATGCTATACTTACTTTCTAATTGCAAATATTAAACCCGAATTACTAATCTGTGAAAGGAGAGGGTTTATTAGGTGAGTATGGCTCTGTTCTGACACCTGCTTCTTTCTTCATCCCGTTAATTCTGCCAGTTTTGAAAAACGTATACAATATTTATTACAGTGGCCTATTTTGTATGAAGTATGACAGCATCCAACATTCAGGCATTTACAAAGTGCACGTATTGGTAATGCCAATATATCTGTGCGTTCTGTGCGTGTAAACGTGTGTGCGTTGCTGTAGGTGTCAGTGTCTGTCAGTGGGCTGCTGTGAGGCTGAAGTGGGAGAGTTTTGAAATAATAATAATTATTTTGCTTTGTTGATTCTATTTATTGTAATGTCGTCCGCATCTTTGTCTCAGTCGATCTCCACCTTTTCACGATCGGCTCACTGCTCTTGATCCGGAGCCCCCTCCTGTATGTGCTCGCCGTGTGATGTCATCGGTGTGCGGGATCGCTTCCCGTACTCCCGCACTCACCCATCTTCCCGTCTTACATACAGCGCCGTCGTGTGAAAAATGCCGAGCGGTGTCTCAACCCCCCCCCCCCCTTTAGCCGCTCCTGTTTCCGTGCGCACGCTTGGCCCCGTGGCACGTCCACCGCGGAGCGCATTACCGCGCCGCTATCCGTGACGCCCTCACGGCGGCGTTCCCCTTATCAGACTGTCTGGCCATGCGTGAGGATCTCCTGACTCCTGCCCCAGGTTCCCGCTGCGATAAGCGCTAGGGTGCTAACTGGGGCAGCCCGTCCTGCGCACTGGACCGTGTGCGCCACAACTGGTGCACCAGTTTGTCTAGGCTGGGTTCTGGATCTCGTGACCTTGACCAGTTCCCTGGAACGCCGGGTGTCATGCATGAGCCTCAGAGGCGTTTTCTAACTGCAGACACGGAAAACTGAGCTTCTACTGCGCATGCAAGTGCTAGCGGGAGCAGCCGGGCACTTCTGATGAGGTTTTCATTTACCACTGAATCCTCCCCAATATATGCTTTTATCCCTCGAAATAGTGGCAGAGATGGATTCAGGAGGAGGAATTGGAAACATATACCTGCCCAGGCGATATCTAGGTTAAAAAACACACATTTGCACTAAGTTGACAGAATTTGAAAATGTTTTCTTTAAGCACACATATTCTCCTCATCCGTCTATATTTTTCGCCCATAGTTTTCCGACAGACAAAGCTCTTGTATTCACAGACGCAGTGCTGGGGCCTGATTTTCCCAACAGCAGCTTCAATGTAAACTTCTAAAGGTCACGAGAAGCCTCCATAGTATACGGCCAGGCTTTGACAATGGTGCAGGTTTACTGACTGATAAAAAAAGATTAACAAGATTTTTATACCGTGTCAGTATCCATTTATTTATTGCTGCCTTTTTCTTTGTCTTTGTGGTGCATGGCTCATGATTAAATGAGTATCTCATTTTACAGAATCAAGGAAACAACCTATAAAAGCTATCTCTGTACAATCTGTGTCCCTTCAAAAGTTTGTCATAATCTGTCCGTGTTTGGTTACTATCTCTGTGTCTTATATGTGACCATTCTGTGTGTGTTTGTATGTATGTACTGTGTGTTTGTGTGTTTGCTCTGTATTATGAGAGTAAATGATGTCACTGAATTTCAGTTCAAACACTTACTTGGAGGTTAATTACTACAGCATACAAAACAATTAGTATTATGAATCTATTGACCTTGAATACATGTTTGCCTATTAGTATACGTCTTTAAATATCCACAATTAAATCTGAAACAATAATGATTTCACTTGAGTCATTGGCTATCCTAGCAGGCAGAATACATGCACGAGTCATTGGCTATCCTAGCAGGCAGAATACATGCATGCACCATCTATATAATGCACTTTCTAGAACATCTATATTGCTGTTGGAAAAAAAAGTTGGTGAAATATGATTATATAAGTATGAGAATTTTCTGTACTTATGCATGAATGCAGATACATTTGCACGTATCAGTCTAGTGTGATGCATAATTCATCAGTTTGCCTTGTGCCTCACAGACCCTCAAACCCTCTCCTGCTTTTCAGGTTAGAGAAGCTTGCATGTGGGGTTAAATTCACGTGTGAAGGTTAATCAATGCAGACAGGAACTCTTTAGAGTATTATATTATCTATGTGGATGGTGGGGAATGTCATATGGAGATGAGTGATCACTTCTGCTTGAGAGTGTTACGGACAGGAAGCGATAGGCTGTGTGCACAGAGCACCGTGGTAGAAGGTGCTGATGGCGGACGTTCAGATTATGAAACAGCCGGGCGTCAGGGTTGCTTGAGGGGCATGCGGCTGTCAGACCCAGACTTGGGATCTTCCTGTGCTGCTGTTCTATTTGCACGTCGTGATATGTGACTGGGCTCCCCGATTCGTGCCTTTGAGTCTCACCCCCGGCCCCCCCCCCCCACCCTGGTTCTTCCCTCTCCCACAGTCCTACAAACACCAGCAGGCGAGATCAGACTGCCAGACAGGAGGCGATGACTAAATAGGAAGGAGGGGAAGAGCGTCTCCGTCTCGCTGGCGGTGTCACGCGCTACTCGGAAAGACGGAACGGGAAAATAAAGGGGGGACGCCCCAAAAGCGGCTCGCCACGCGATGAACGGATTATGAGCCGGACGAAAGGCAGATGGAGGGACCTTCTCATCCTTCCTCTTCCCATTGACCATCCTCCCTTTTTCTGTGTTTTTTGTGACACTTGTGTCATTCCGTTTTTTGGTCACATATTTTGGTGATAAGGAAAGGGAGGACAAAGCCGGCCAAAAGGACATTGGGATCCTCACTTTTAAAATACATTATTATTACCCGCTTGTTAGTGGTATTAGATTATTGGTGACTTTGACATTACGTGTGCTCTTCACAAGCTGATTTCATGTCACGCTTTCCTTTCAGTCACCGCTGGTACTCGCTCCAAAAGTGACAAGCCATCAGCCCTGTAACTATTTTTTTTTCTTGTGAGATAAAAAGATTTAAACTTTCACGGACTACACAATTATTTCTGTCCTTTTGATCACAGAAGTTTTTCGAATGTTTGTTTTCATAAAAGATAAAGTTATAACGTCTTTGAATTACTTTGACGTCATTTTGAAAAAAATGTGCCCTGACTTAGCTGTTCACGCATTTATCACTGACAGCTTATGTTTTCACATTCTATTTGACTGAATGTTTAACACAACTATTTTGTAGGAAAGTCTACAGTTTTTGTACCTTTTATTAAAAACTATTATCGAACATAATCTAAACATAGTGATCTATACCTATATTTCAGCTACATATAAAATATTTCCAGTTAATTTTTACCAGCTGGTAGTGTTTAAAGTGACCTTTTAAGACCATTTGTGTGCAGACAGAAACCCCACATTTTCGTTTGTCTGTCCCACACATCGCCATCCTCCTCCACGCTACCCACTGTGTGCCTCCATCCTCCTCTCCCTCCATCAGCACCCCCCCTCCACGTTACCCACTGTGTGCCTCCATCCTCCTCTCCCTCCATCACTATTTGCCTGGCTTCACCAGTTCATCTAATACCTTAGGCTATGAGAGGTAGAGAGGAGGACCCGGTCATTCCACCATGCCAGTTCTGAGAAGCAGGAAGGAGATTTGCGCTGGCCATGAACAAGGTAAGACACTGCCCCCCGCCCCCCCCCCACTTGCCCCACTCTCGCTTTTTTGTAAGGCTTTTGTTCACTTTGACTGACCATGTGCTTGGTGCTTGTAAGATTCTCTTGTCTGTCTATCAACCATCCTACACATTGTCACTTGCAGTCCACAGTTTGGTGCAGAAAAATAACTTACTCTAATTACTTACATTTAATGTAGCATTAGTAGCTTAATGCTTAATGGACTGTTTATTTACTGGTCAGATTGATGGTCTTTTCTGATTCTGTTGGTGAGCGACACATATTCCTTCCATCCGTCTTCCAACTGCAGGACAGGGTCGTGGGAACCCTGTGCCTACCCCAGGCAGGGTAAGGGGACAGGGCCGTGGGAGCCCTGTGCCTACCCCAGGCAGGGTAAGGGGACAGGGCCGTGGGAGCCCTGTGCCTACCCCGGGCAGGGTAAGGGGACAGGGTCGTTGGAGCCCTGTGCCTACCCCGGGCAGGGTAACGGGACAGGGCCGTGGGAGCCCTATGCCTACCCCGGGCAGGGTAACGGGACAGGGCCGTGGGAGCCCTATGCCTACCCCGGGCAGGGTAAGGGGACAGGGCCGTGGGAGCCCTGTGTCTACCCCGGGCAGGGTAAGGGGACAGGGCCGTGGGAGCCCTGTGCCTACCCCGGGCAGGGTAAGGGGACAGGGGAGGGGACACCCATAAGTATATCATAAGAATGAATGAAAAGGGAGAGAGGTTCTGATTGAGAAGCGGCTTTACTCACGGTATGCAGAAAGTCGGCTGTGGTCCCTGGGAATGTCGCATGTGTGTATCTGTGTATGTCTTTCTCCAGAGTCTCTGCCATCTGGTTGTTTCCCCATGACATTATTTATTGAACCGCTTCCCTGATGGACCCACGTCGCTGGCAGCAGCAATGGCTTTCGGTGTCACGTTTGAAGGTGCGGCACAGAGATGCAAGGAGACGGGAGCTGTTTGGCTCCCTTTGACCTATTTTGTGTCCAGCGGGGAATCTTGTAGCGAGCGGCATAGCCAGTCCTGATGACATTGGCGGGCTGGTAATCCATCCCTCTGTCACTGCTGGGTTTTTGAGTCATTTCGACAGTCTTGAAGAAATCGATGTGGAGCTAAGGGTGCTCTGGATTACTTTGCAAAGAGTGCGTTCCTGGCTCCATGCTTTCGGTTCGTTTTTAATCGTGAGCTGTGGGTACACAGGCGTGAGAGTTAATTTAAAGTTTTAGCGCAAGCGTCAGAGCGAGGGATGATTATTAGGACTCATCTGTCAAATGGTGACACTAATGAATTCTGTCATGAAGCCCAGAAGCTCCCAACCTCTGCTCAGTGCGCCATCGGCACCTCAGGGCACCTGCTTGTACATAAACGGCACTATCTGGACCTACTCTACACTGGAAATGCAGCAATCCCTAATTTTTTTGCCTACATTCTAATTTCCCCCTCTCTTTTATCCTCTTTTCTGCTTTCATCCCTCTTTTCTGAAACCGCATGCCTTCCTCCTGGCTCTCCCCTTCTTGTTCTGTTCTTAGTTCTTTTCACCTCTTCCTCTATTTATCATTTCCCTTTTTCTTTCTGTCCCTTCCTGGCACCTAGCCCTCTTCCCTTACTTCTCCCTTCTCCCTCTCGAAGTCCTTCCCCTGCCCCTCTCATCCTCTCTTCATTCATCAGTTGCACTATTTATACCTGTAGACACTTTCGGGCTGACCAGTAATCTCCCTTGAATGAAAGCTCACTCTTTCTTCTTGTCTTGATCCCTCTCTCCTTCCTGTCTCACTCTTTCTGTCTCTCCGTCCTTCATGCTTACTCTTTCTCCCTGGCTCGCTCGCCGCCCTCACCGTTTCGACTTTGAACAAGCGCTTCCCATCTTTAACGCCACACACCATCAGTCAGGTGTGACAGTCTCTGGCGAAAGTGAAGTAGCTGCACACTGATGAAGAAGGATTTGCTTCTGTAGGTCTAATGCACATCTTTTGTGACCACTAGGCAATTACACCTGGCTAATAACCGTAATAAGTGTTTCTGCGTCTCTTTTGCAGAGGTGGAAGGTTCAGGTCAAGAAAGTACAAATCCAAACCAAGATTTCGTTTCAGCCAACCTGTTGAGTACCCTTTGAATGAGACTCTTTAGACTCAACTGGTTGGTTGAAACAAAATCTTGGTCTGGATTTGTACTTTCCGGACTTGAACTTTCCACTGCTTCTCTTTTTCACGATGTACCCCTTACCTATGGGCTTACCCATAGACTCTACAGTAGAGACTATCCGCATAGAATTACAAACCAAATAAATATAATTAAAATATTAATAACATACTTGTACAACAATTTCCTTTTAATTGTCTGCACTCATTGACTAAAACCCCAGTGTAAATTCATTACTGTTACATGACCAAATTGCCACACATATTCAGTGCTGGGGAGTTTCAGACAAGGGTCTCTAGCAGATTTACTGTTATAGTCATGGCAATAAAACATGTTTAGTATTATTAAATGTTTGGCACATAATAGAGGCGGTGGCATGGTGACAGATTTAGAGATTGGAACAGGGAGCAAATGGAAGGAACTGTTTCTGAGAGTGGACAAATGCGGACTTTACATTAGAAAAAGATGGAGAGAATTTGATCTATAAGCCCATATTCTGGAATCTGGGGAATGGGGGTCACATGGAGATGGGTAGTTAATGTTGAAAGGCAAGCATGCTTTTGAGTGTGTAGATGGACAGATGGAGTCCATATTTTGGTATGCAGAGTGCTTCAGTGAGAGGAAACACAGCATCCTGGACGTAGATGGACTGAGGAGTTATGCTGGTGTAAATGTGGAATGATAGTGTTGTCTCGCCACTGGTTGGATTATGGGGCAATGACATTACTCGGATCCCGCTGTGTTGACTTCATTTATATCCAGATTCATTCTCCCTGACCCGTTCCTTCCTTGGATCTCTGTGAGTTGCGCCTGATTTAGACACTGATGTGGACCAAATAATTCTTGGTAGGTAACACCTTGACAGCGGCTTTCTGCAAGTTCCTTTTCAAATGTCATTTTTCTTGCTTTTGTGTCCTCTTTAGATTCTGGCTAATCCCGCGTCGCTCTCGTTTTCTCCTCCGCGATTCCCGGACTCGATTCTGACTCGCTTCAATCCCCCGGCCCGCTATCGCACTGCTCCCGAATATCTCTGCTCCCGATTCGCTGTCGCGTCCGGCGATCCCCCGCCCCCCCCCCACCCCCCCCCCCCCCCCCCCATTCTCAGTTCTACCATATAAAATAAAAACTGGCGCCACAGTTTCTCCCTCTTCTGAGGTGCTCCCAGTGTTAATATGTAGACTTTAAGAGGAGTGACAGCTTGCTTGCCCTTCGCGGCCCCCTAATAATCTCCGTTCCCCCAGACACGTCTCCCGAGTTTCTTCTCTCAAGCACGTACCGCTCCTCAGAATAATTCACTACCCGTACGTTTAAAACCAACGGACTGAGTTTTTACTCCTTAATGTATTTATGAGCATTAACCCCAGATGGAAAACCAGGGGTTTTTTCTCCATGCATTCGTGTAACTTTTCAGCTTGGATAAGGATGACTTTATTCATTTACATATTTAAAAAAATCGCGAACTCATAACGCTAGTAACGTTCCGGAGTTTCAGTATCAATCTTACAGTTGGCGTTAACTGAGAACAGATTGGTAATTAATTAACCATGACCAGAGAGGATGAGGGAGGGGAAGAAAAGAGCAGGAGGGGTATGTTATGGATGACGGTGGTGGGGAGCGGCTGCATGATAGAAGCCAGCCGTGGGGAAGTCACCTGTAGGGAGATCTAGGTGCTGCTCAAAAATTAGCCACCTTTAAAGGGAAGACAATTAGGGAGCAGCTTCCGGTGACGTTACCGTGTGCGTTTGTGTATTTGTTTATTCTGTGCAGTATGTGTATGCAGACCACACTGCGTTCAGTGAAATAGTGTTTAATTATGCACATACCATATGTTAGCGTGTGGCCATTACAGGCAACGATATCGCAATATCTGCTCTGGGAAAGTGCAGTATGATGGTTAAAGTTACCCTGCTTGCACAATGTGCTGATGTGAATTTCTTGCAGCATATTTAAAATAACGAGCCAAAGGGGGACACTGAGCGTGCTAAATCTGTTAAGATAGCATAGCGTGGAAATGTACCTGAGCTAATGTAGCGTCACATGGAAGGGTGCAACATGGAAGGCAATATTAGCCAAATCATAATTACACGGAATGGTTTTGCATTTGAATTTCCATTACTTGGTATTGTCAGTATCGCAGGCAAGGGCCTTGAGTCTAGGAATACAGAGGGATGTAATGCAGGTGGTGGTAAATTGTGAAGGGCGTGATGCCTACCTACCTCTGTAGGAAGCAGCAGTACTAGGCAGCCATTGGTGGTAATGTGAAAGAACTGGACGTCTGACCTAAATAATAGACATCATAGAAACTAGGGGGTTATCATGCCAAGACGCAGATGCTCACCCCAGACCCCTTCTGTCAACGATCAGCCACACCGACAGACGGAAGTATTACGAGCCGCAGTATGTGAGTTATACCAGTAGCTTTTGAAAAGGAGCAAGCTAAGAAGTTTAAATCATGATGATCAATGATAGTATTATGGAAAAAGGCAGAGCTGTGGCCTTGCCCGCCCTGAAGGGTCTGTAAGCGTCCTTAGGTGTCATAATTTACCCTTTGGCTCACAGCAGATTAGGAGTCAGCAGCCGTGCCGTGTGCTGCAAACGGTGGCCGCCTGGGGGAGGGATGGCTGTCAGCTTTCGAGGGCCAGCCAAACGGCAGCTGTGACGATCCGTGCTGTGTGCGTGTGTGAGAGCGTCGGCCGTGAGTTAGCGCGTGGCACGCCTGTCTGGGGAAATGGGCCGAGCGCTGGTGACAGTAACAGTGGGGCTCACAAGGGCACAGGTCTTGAAGTGCCAGACTGTACAATATGTGCGTGTTTGTGTTTGTTTGTTTATAGAGAGTAATGCATAAACTTGTGTGTGTGTGCATCTCTGCCTGTGGGGGACACTGCGCTGTATCTGGTCCTCACCCCCCCCCCCCCCCCCCCTGTGTGGCTGGGAGTGTGTCCCTGAGAGCTTTACTGGTCTCTGCACAGTGGGCCAATGCCAGACCCACAAGTATCAATCAGGGGGAGTGATGGAGAGAGTGTGAGGAGGAGAGAACAGCGGGGAAGACCAGCAAGCCAACTGCAAGACAGCACTTCGCTTCTCTAGAGAGGAGCTCAACTGTACATGCAGAGCATATAAAATAAAAAAATATATAAGATAAAAACATATCTATAGAGTAATACTTCAAATAAAATGTATTACTTACAACTGTGGTGTTTAACTGAGCTCCTCCCCAAAATTGATGTAAATTATGTAAATTAATGTTCAAGCCCTGTATATAAGCCATAAATAAAGTAGCATATTGATTTTATCGTAACAGATAAGATAATATGACTCCCAGGACTGTTTTTAAATTTTGAGACAAATGATTTTATAGTATTCTCTCACAAACCCTTGTTTTTTATAATTTCGAAAGGAAATTTAATTACAAATATCCATGGTAATATTTAATTTACAGTTGCTGTGTAAATGTGCTTATGCACCCGATTAAACAGTATTAGTGCGTGCAGTATTGTAGTCTTTGACAGAACTTTTAGTTGTATTATTACGTTCACAAAAACTCACATCAAGTGACATGTTATTACATGCAGCTCTGCAGTATTATGTGGTGTTATGCTTTAATTTCACTGGTCAGTCTTCATAATCCAAAAGAAGCCAGGATTCATATCTCTAAAATCAGCTTTGCTGCCAGTGTATGGCCTGGAATGGATGCAGCCTATGGCAACCACCTTCTAAAGCTTGTGTCAGGAGCAGACACTGTGATAAAACAAAAACTACTCTGAATTAAGATCACTATTAAACCAATTTGCAAAAAGGAAAGAATAAACTTATCAAGCGCACGCTCGCTCGACTCGAAATGCGCGTTCCCGTGCAGTAGTGGTGTGCGATACTGCTAAATTTGGAATAGATCCAATACCAAGTCAACACAGGGCCAATATCAATGATATCAATACCGATACCAATACTTTTTACTTACAGAAGCAGCTTATGTACTATGTAGGGGACAGTAATGCATCATCAATATGCAAAATCTGATTTCACTTTCATAACCACCAAATGATTTTGTGATTTCTGCATTTCACATTTAATTAGTTCATTATGTGCATGTCCAAACTCAGGACAGATTTTTTAGCAAAATTTTTAGTAAAATGAAAAACGTTTTTATTATTGTGATGAACTAAATTTAGAAACGTGAAATCTGTATAAATTATTGGAAAACAAATGTTTTAAAACTTAAATTGCTCTTTTCAAGTTACTTATTTAGAAACAACAATAAGACTGATACCAACCCGATACCAATACCAAAGGTAGTTTCGATACTATCGATATTTGGATCGATCTGCCCACCCCTACCGTGAAGTAGCTGTAACGCAGCAGCAACAGCAGCAGATTTCGATGTAATCAGTTTGCAGATGTTTCTTAATTCATGCATTCTTCATGAGGTTAACACTGGGGGGAACAAAACTAGTAACGTAAAAAACGTAACATGGAGGAAATGCGTTAATGCGTCAGCTGCCTGAATAGAATAAAAGAGTTCAAGCTATGGCTCTGCTCAAAGTGGTCTTTGCTTACGCAGTTTCCATTATACCGAAAACCAGTTACTGTTTTTGAGTGCATTTGATTAATGTTGAAATATCGGATAACATACGAAAATGGAACACTATAGGCCTAGGTTGTGGGTTTTTCGGTATGTAATGGTTCCTTGTGTAACTTTACATTGATATCCAGCACCAAGGAACGTTTTAAAACGCTTAACGTTTGAGGGGGGGGGGGGGTCATAAGGAAAGTCATAAGGAAAATGTTTAATTTTTTCGGATTACACTTTCATACATTTAGCATGTTTGAAATTTGGATTTCCTTAATCACTCTGGAACGTTAAACTACTTTGTTTCCTTATAATGGTTTTCTGTGGAACGGAAAAGATTTAACGTGAATGTCATAAATTTGTCTTTGGATTACAGTTGCATGTATTTGACAACAGAATGTAATTATGACCAACAAACTGTGAGAGGAATTTGGTTTTAATAAGTTGTTGTTTTGGGCTACGTTAAGCTTTTTTTCACGTCCCTATCGCGGATGGCCAAAATTTTAGATGTCGTTAATAAAGTTATTGAATAGTCCGTTCACATATGACATAACTATATTACTGTTGTTCATTTGCAATGCATACAATTCACATAGAAATATATTAGCAGAAATAGAGTTAGCACTTGTATGTTATTTAACGCAAATTAACATTTTACAAGACATTTGCGCTCAGCGTTTTGACAGGTCTCTGGCTGCTGCTAAATCCTGCTTAATTGAGCGTCTGCGCCGTGCTGATGTGCCCTGCTTCGTGACAAGGTACAAAGGCGCGGTGTCACCACACCGAAGAATAAAGATTCCTGGTCATGAAGCAAAAGCGGGTTATTTAGCCTATACATTTTACACGTTTCGTAACACTAAATATCTTTATGAAATTTTATGTAGAAACAGCACTCTCAAATTAATATACTTCTGTGGCAACCACAAAATCAAAAATTGACTAAAATTGCTTTAATTTTAAACGAATAAATACGGCTACGTCATCTATATATCAAGGAATCGGCTTATCGGAAGCAGCCGTTGATCGAAGGGTCGTTAATGCAGGTCAAAGGGTCGGTGGCCTAATAGTCCCCGGGCAAACGGGGAAAAGAGCGGCCGGCCAGTAGCGCTCGTCACCACGTGTCCGCTTTAATAGTTCGACGGCAATTTCCGCGGCACCCCAGAGACGAGCTCTTGATTGCCGCATTAAATGTAACTATATGTTTGGGGATAATTTTACTTTCCGTGACCGTGTACGTAACTATATATGAGTGAATATACTTAATGTGTCTTATAGAATTATTGTACACGCGGTGAAGGTAGGAGCTTTGTAATTCATTATTGGATGAATTTTTAATTTAAGTATTTCTTTAATTACTATGACCCGCACGCATGATCGGAGTAGTTGAGAGTTTCTGACATTACTAGGGAATTAAATGATTGGATCAATGAGCAGCTCCTCATTAAGAGGCGTAGGCCTGTAAATCAAGTGCCTAGGCTTGACTTCGACATTAGTAGGGACCAAATAAGTCCCGAATCCTCCGCCCCGCTAAACCCATACGGTACTCCCACAATATTCATAGGGTCATGTACATACCAAAATCTACGCCCATGCTGTATATTAAAGTTATGTATAAAAAAATTGGTAACTTATTAGACGGTGTCGCCAAGTGATCCATACTCATATAGTCTGATGGCAGCTATTTCGCGTCTAACGGCGACGTTACAGGCATTGCCTCTGATGGTGGCTCATAAACGTGCACCAATGAACTCTCTCACGTGTCACAGGGGTGATTAAGAGTGCAATCTGTCTAAGGGGGATGTGGATATTAAGCCAGAATTAAAGAAAGCCGTCAAAGCAGCGTCTGTCCTAATCAGCAACCTCACTGTTCCAGCTGAGGGGAAAGTCTAAAGTAGTCCGTTGGTTAGGGTGAGTAATAGTATATATTTGTATTTGACGGTAATTATGTGTATTTGATTGCGTATAGTATGCATTAGACTCCTTTTGATGAATATGAGCAACAACAGATATTGTGTGTATATAAATGCAATACGCAGCTATATAAAGTAGTGTGTTCTGACTGGGATAGTATTAAATTGTAATGTATCTTATTCTTACTTCCCTGCTAGTGTGCATTGAACTGAATATTACAGTACATTTGATGAAGTTGCGATCAAGTTGTGCTCTTATCACGCTTCATGTGTACCAGTGTTCAGGCGTTAAATCATTAATTAAATGTCATTAGGTAGTTATTTCATTTGCGTGCGTTTTCTTGGTCGCTTGCTTTTTTTTGTCAGCTGCAGCAACGTTTCCATTTCTCAGTGTGTGTGGCTTCTTCTTGTGGGCAGCATAGCGGCTCAGTAGGTAGCTGTGCTCGGGGATGAGATCCCGCCCGAGTTCCCCGTGTGCAGCACGCATGTTCTCCCTCTGTTGCGTGGGCTTCTCCCACAGTGCAAAGACACGCAGTTAGGCTAATTAGCATCTCTGTATTCCCCATAGTGTGTGCATGCATACCCTGAGGAACTGCCCCCCCCCCCATTTAGGGTGTGCCCCAACCCAGGTCTGGATAAGTGGTTGTAAGATGGATGGATAGATGGAATGCGTATTCTTCTTGTCAGTACTTATTTAAACTGTATTTAGAAAAGCTGTTTGATTTCATATCTTATCAATAAATTGCACCTGTATCAATTCTTATTCAGAGTTTGCCGTTATAATCACCAGGTGCTTCACTGTGATAAATGGAAGCCGTTCATATTATTTCCTTATCTGACAGGGCACGTATCATGGAAGCCGAGGCAGAGAAATATGCTGGGTCTGTAACACACACTCATTTCCTTGACAGTTTGTGTAACACTGGAAAGTTGAAACCTAGACCTCAGGGTTGCAGTTTCACAGTGTGTGTGTGTGTGTGTGTGTGTCCATGCATGTGTTTCGGCGTGGCATGTGTCAGTCTGTGTGAAAGTGCACCCTAGCCGGTGCCTGTCAGCATTGTAGTATGTACAAGGTATCAGTGTGTAAAGTGTACCGGCGTGTATCAACACTTTATTTCAATTGTTTCCATGGAAACTGGGCACTGTTAAAGAGATTTATGGATGCCTTTCTCATCTTATTCTAATCCTTCTCATCTCTGCTTTTTTGTATGTCTATCAATTGCTGTTCTTTTTTGTCATCCACTCTTTCCTGAAGTCACCCTCTATTCCCCCCTGCCCCCCCCCCCTTTTTGTCTGCATTTTGAGTCCTTCCGGTCGAGCCTCTTCGCCCCCCCGTCCTTTCTTCCTTCCCCGCGTCCCTGCACCCCTACCCCTATTCTGCACACCATTTCTTGCTGCCTTCTCTCTTCCTCCATCCTTCCTTTCCTCCATCTTCGCTGGCTCCTCCCATCCTCCCCCAACCTTTCACCAGCTTGCCTTTTAGAAAAGTAAGCAAATGACAATTAGCATGTGGACCTGTAATTACAGCTGACAAACTTCTAGCAATTAATCGTCTTAAGGATGCCTCTTGTTGTCATCACACACCCCGCACACCTCCTTCTCTCGCTCGCTCTCTCTATTCCTTGGTATGCATTTACTGTATACTTCTTATCCCTCTTTCCTTCCTGCCTCCCCCCCCCCCGGCGTTACTGTTAATGAGACAAGATGTAGATAATCTCAAGCCATCCAAAGACGCAGATTCACAGAGAGAAGGAGGCTTGGCAGTCAGGTGTGTGTGTGTGTGTGTGTGTGTGTGTGTGTGTGTTGGGGTCAGAAAGGCAAAGACCAGTACTAGTGAATCAGTTGATCAGTGAGTGCCCAGACCTACCAGTCAAGATGCCAGAAAGTCACCTTAGCTATGTGGCTATTAGGATTTCAGCCAGTGCTGGTCTCTGCGCCTGCTAAGGCCTGCGCCTCTGATGCTCTGCTGGGAAGCTTTTTCTTTGCCCTCTCTGTACTTTACATAAACTCATGCCCAAGTACTTCCCATTTATGGCCCACTGCTCTTGAATAAGTACTTGTATTGAAGTATTCCTTGATGCTGACCTTATCCATTCCCCTCAGAGGATGTACAATTAGATCTTATTCCCCTTCAGTCACCTCTGCTTGAGACTAAAGAGATTTATTTCTGATTTTTATACGGCGTGTCGATGTGGTAATCAGTCTGCCAGTCATCCTGAGGCCTGTCTCTCGTTCCCTCTTTCTTTGTCAGAGCGCTGTTCTGGGCCACTCCTTTGGCAACGTGTGTGATGTAGAAGAGAACATTATTCCAGATATTTAGCCGTTTCTTTTGCCTGCATGTGGATTGCGGCTTGCCGCTGTGCGTGTGGGTTTATTTGGTGCCTTTGCAGTCTATGCAGCAGATATCCATGTGTGTTTTAACCCTTCTCTCCCCCTGCTGCCTTATTCACGCAGATTTTCTTACCAGATAACAAAACGCGCTGACGTTCAGTGAATACGCCTCAACGGTATCTTGTCCTAGGCTTGTATGGCTGGAGCTAACCTCCTCTGTCTCCTCTCTCTCTTTGTCTCTCTTCTACCCAGGGATTGATTTTACACTCCTCCATCATGCCTTTCTGCCTCTCCCCTTCTCCTCAAGACCGCCGCCTCGCCCCCCTCTTCGGCCCTCCCGAAAGCACGCCCACCGCCCACAGGACCCCGTTGCTCTCCCTGTCCGTGATTGTCCTGGTCCTGCTGCTGATCCCGGTCGGCGAGTCCCGCCGAGGTGGAGGAGGCGGAGCCGGCGGTGGCGAGAGGGGCGGGGCCGTGGTCATTCCGCCGCATTACCCGCCGGTGGTCGCGCTCCCGCCCCCCTCCTCCAAGCTGTCCCACGGCCTCAGCATCGCCGTGGTGCTGGTGGGCAACTCCAGCGAGCTGGCGCTGGCCGAGGGCCGTGAGAAGGAGGACTTCCTGTACATGCCGCTGCCGCCCAACGTGGAGCTGGTCACCATGAACAGGACGGACCCCAAGAGCATCATCACGTGCATCTGCGACCTGATGACCAAGCACTGGCTGCAGGGCGTGGTGTTCGGCGACGACACCGACCAGGAGGCCATCGCCCAGATCCTGGACTTCATCTCGGGCCAGACGCACATCCCCATCCTGGGAATCCGCGGCGGCTCCTCCATGATCATGGCTGCCAAGGTACAGTCGGAGCCGGGGAGCTGCAGATGCGGCTTTGCTGGCGCCATCCCGTGGCGATTTCGTGAGCTTTCAGCTGAGCTTTGGGGATGTATGCAGATGCCTTTTCCTGGGCGCCTGCCCGTGGCTGGTAGAAAAGCGGGAGCAGCTTGAAGAGAGAGCGAGATCGTTGGCCTTTGGAGTGGGAGGGAGGCCAAACAGAGATGGGGGATTGGGGGGGTGGAGACAGTGTGAGTGTGGGCTGCATTAAGCTCATCAGTTTGTTACTTTATGGACTTTATAGACAAATCCACAATGGTGCCAGGGGGAGGGAAGTGTTGCATTTTTTTAAATTTATTTGTTACTATTGGTGAGGAAGCTGCATTGCCCACATAAACCGACCATTGGGAAATTGAATCGGAGCCTCTGTCCTCCGTCCAGTCCCGACCTCCTGGCCCTGCAGTGGCCTTGGGTGTCACATACCTGAAATTAGCCTTTTCGTCTCACCAGTGCAACCCAGGCGGCGGGTTTGGAGCTTGTAATAGATTCCCCATCCGCCCACACTGCAGTCGTGTCCAGAATATTAGCCTTGCTAACCAAGACTGCCACGTGGTGGGGGGGCGGAGGTGTGTCCGCCACACATTTGTAAGTACGACATGCCGAGTGCCCAGGGGAGCGAGTGCATGGAATTTAATGCCGCCTTCGCCCACAGACCGACGGCCTGGAAAGGCGGGCACTCCGGCTGCCTCTTGTCTAATAAAAAAACATTCAATTAGCACAGGGTCAGAAAGCATGAGGCGGGTGGCACCTCGTAAATTACTTCATAAATCTCCCAGAAACAAGAAACTGGTGCGTCGGTCCAGAATACTTAAGAGTCCGCTGTCGACGAGGACTCCTGGCTGCGGGTAAAGCCCAGACTGTTAATATTCTGTTTTACTGATGTTTATTATTATTTTAGGCTTGGTGTAAAGAAACACAACTCTGTATAGTTGAAAAATTGGCAGTTTTATTCTAAGCAGAACTGTACGTAACCCTGTCAGTCCAGGGTGCTCCTGCACAGCCCTTTCTGGCAAACTGCTACCCTGGGGGAGACAGTGTCCTCAGCCGCTCTGCTCTCAGTTAGCATGCATTAATACGGAGGAGTTCGCAGAGACCCGTTGGTGATTTGGAGCGTACTTCTGGGAGGGTGGGACGGGGGGGGGGGGGTGTGCAGTAAGATGGTTCTGCGTGGGGATAAATGAGGAGAGGAAGGAAACGCAACGTGCCGACATGTAGCGGAATCTGGTGGAGCAGAAATCACAGGCGGGTGGGAGGTGGGAAGCGGGTCTCTCTCTGCATCCATCTGACGTGTTCGAACCTTCGTGAACACTGGGAACGGTGAATGGCTGTGCGGATGGCTAGCAGGGTAGGGAGTGAAGGCTGGTGGGTCGCAGTTTTTCACGGAGAGGGCCGCGAAACGGAGGAAATATGAGCTGGGGAGTGAGCAAACGAGAGGGACGAGGGAAACCGTCGGCGGAGAACTGGGCTGAGCGTGAAATAGACAGAGCAAGCCTGAAAGAAACGGAAAGTTGTAAAGAAAAAATTCCTCCCTGTCTCCCCCTTGATGATTACCGTCCTCTTGTCCCCCTCCTCTCTTTCTTTCTCTCCCTTTCTCCCTCCCTCCCTCCCTCTCTCACACACAGCGGGCTGAATGCAGCTGATACAGTTGGCATGGCAACCCACTGCACGCGCAACTGTGTCTAAAAAGGGGGAGAGAGGGATATGTATTTTCTCCAGCTAAAAAGAATGAAAGTGAGTCGTGGTGGATGCCTGAGGTAGAGGAGGAAGACGAAGGGGGGGGGCGCGCCTCATACGGCATGAAAGGCTGAAAAGGAGGGAGCCTGGATGACATGGCGCTTCGGACGAGAAATGGCTATTTGTTGGAACAATGAAGAGAGAGAAGGGATGGGTGAAGGGATAGAAGGTTCAGTGTGAGATGGAGGAACAGAGACCATGCAGTCAAATTCGGAAAGGTGGATGATAGGACGGCTTATTTGGAAATAAACTGAAAATGGATGTAGATGGATGAGGGAGGAGATGCAGGGTATTGATGGTGAGTGTTTGTGTGTGTTTGATGTCTCAGTGAGTTAGCGCTGAGCGACACCCAGACCCCCCGGCCGCCCCCGCGACTCGCGTGCGCTCCCGTCCTAGACAGCAGGTGTAACTCCTCTCCTGCACGCCTGACATGTTGCTTGTAGACACCCCATAATGGCCCGGGAAGGAGACGCCCACGTCGTGTCGAAGACCACCTGATGCGCTTCCCTCTCCCGTACTCACCGGCGTCCCCGGTGGCGTGTGGGAGTCACTGCAGGAGAGCGGCGTCACTGATGGCAGGTTTTTTTTCCCCCCACACAGTCTGAAGAACGAGATACAGTACAATATTTAGGATCCCCTGCTAAATGCCTGTATTTATTCATAATTATTCTCAAAGTAAAAGGCTAACAGGTTGCAGCTTTGCTAAATGCCTGCTCAGTGTTTACTATGCTGTTTGAATTCAGATTTGGATTTTTAGCTTTGATAAATAACACATCCATCTTCCAACCTTTTATCCCGTGCAGAGAGCAGTGCAGGGCCTGAGCAGGGCAGCAAATGGCATAAGGCAGGGATGCCAGTCCTTTGCAGGGCACGTATAAACACACACACAATGGGTAATTGAAAATACTAATTAACCTAACTCCGTGTCTCTGAACTGTGAGAGGAAGGCAGAGCACCCAGAGAGAGTGTGCAAATGCACACAGAGAACAGAGCCGAGATTCTAACCCCCAGCCCCCCGGTTTCTGAGGTAATGATACTACCTGCCGAGCCTTGAAGCTACCCATTAATAACCTGCTTCATCCATTTATTTGCTTAACCATCTCGTCCATAAATAGTCACATTTTGTTTAACACTTCTTGATTAATCAGACCTCTGTCTATCATTTGTCTTCTAGTCCTTTATCCCGGTCGGGGTCATCAGGGTATTTTGGCCGTTTTGCAGTTCATTTTGCTAGCAGCTGAGGACCGTGATTGGCTGAGAGCTGGATTACGTCACTCTTCCCTTCTTGTGAAAAGTGTGAAGGTGGCAGTTTGCATTGTGATAACCCCACCCCCCCCCCCACCACCCAAAAATCTAAACAGGGCAGCGTTAGGGCCCCTGACCACGAATGCGTAAAGTAAGAACAAGGGGGGTGCCTCAATATTTTATTTCCTCTTAAATTGACTTGTAAAATTGTACAAACAATTCCCTTTTGAAAGAAGCACTATCAGTATGTTCCATTTCCATGTCGTTCTGGGATTTTTACAGATTTGGTGCACCTTAATGGCCTCGTATCACGCGTTTACGTGGGTTGGCGGTTTAAAGACGCAGCGCCTGCCTTTTATAGGGCACTGTAGCAGGCCGTTGGGCGTAGCGAACGTGTGAGACACACCTGTGCGGGAGGAGAGGGGTGCTCCCCCTCGCATGCCATGTGTCACTGCCGCCCTCTAATATCTCCCACCCCGTTGGCCAAGTGCCCCTGCCCCCCAGGCTCAGAGACCGTCTGCTGCCAGGACAGATTTCAGGCTAATGAATGATGGGTGGGATGGATCTTTTTGCTGGAGCTCGAGGTTGACACCGCCAAGGCCAGTCAGCGCCCCCCGAGGCCCGCCGGGGATACCGCAGAGGGATGTGGTCATGGCTCCCTGGAACCGGACATGCTGAAAGCTTCTTTCATGGGGAGGCGGCCTTTTTGAATCCTTCCATCTCTCTCTCCCTCCCCGGTGTCCGTCCACTGCTAGCGGGCTGCAGTTTTTAATGTATTTTCTAATTTCTTAAATCCGAGCCTGAGTGGCTGGCCTTGGCCACTGATACGCTTACTGTGCACACGATACCTCATTTTGTAATAGCCTTCCGAATTGTCATACAGTCTATTACGGCGCGTTGTTCCGTCCCATAGATCAACATTGTACGCCATTATAGAACGCTTTTGCAATTAGGATACGTCCCAGAAGATAAAGGGATTAAAATAGAACCGGAGTCTGTCCTGCTGTTCCCCCTCACTCACATCTCTCTCTCTCTCTCCCTCCCTCGCTCTCTCGCTTTCTTTTATTATACAGCTAATACTAGTCCCTATTCAGTCATCTGTTACTCTCTTTCCCCAACAGCAAAGGAATTAGGGGGGGAAAAAAACGTAAATGTTTATTTTAAGTTCTGCCTTTTTTTTTTTAAAGATGGAGGGACGATGTACAGTTCTCTTTCCTGTGCCGGGCTCGTCCCCAAGCCCATTTTGTCTGTTGCGTCTTGGTTCCGTCTTCCCGGAACCATCCCGCTCCTAGCACATTCCCCCAGTCCTTTTCGTCCTTTGCGGCTTTGCCCCCTTTTCTCTGTCTTTGATCCCCCCCCCCCGCGCCCGGATATGGCATGTGGTCCGAGCGCAGTCCGGTCGGCATAAAGGGAGGCAGCTGCATGAGGGAGCCTTGCATCCCCTCCCGCGGTGGTGCTGTGGGGATGGCGGCTGGGGGGGAGCAGGGACGCTGCCTAAATCCGTCTCTCTTCTGCGTGGGCCCTGCACTGAGCCAGAAGGCGCCCCCTCTGGTGTGAGTCATCCGTCAGGCCGCCCAGTCTCAGGCCCAGCCACTCCTGCTCTCATCTCCCTGCGTCCCCCTCTTCCTTGCTGTCTCTCCTCTTCCCGTCTTCCTTCCGATTCCCTCCTGTCCCCTGACTCTCAGTCCTGACATCCCGCTATCATGTGCCACCTTTGCCCCGTCTGGCCCTCTGCACCCCTCCCCCCCCCCCATCACCTG
>JAODKL010003293.1:0-28145 GCA_026780765.1 Petrocephalus schoutedeni
GGAGATTCGCATCATGGATGTGCAGCCGACAAATCTGCAGCAACTGCGTGATGCTATCATGTCAATATGGACCAATAACTCTGAAGAATGTTTCCATGAATGTTTGTATGCCACAAAACAAGCTCACAGTACAGACCATGATGACACATAGCATGTGAATAGATTTTGGATGAAATTTATTAACATGCTACACTACAAATTGCGTCAGCTTTTTTTGCTTGGGGTACGTCTATATATCAAGTGATTGGGGAAAAGGGTCACAATAATAAGATGTTTGCAAAGGAAACTAGGGGTCTGAAGAAATTAGTAAGAGGTGTCTTCAGACATCCAACAATCTCTCAGGTACGTTTTGCTACTCTAAAAACAAAAACCAGCTAACTCTGACTTGTCTCTCTGGTTATGCACACAGAGTGCCCAGCGAAATGTTAAAATGATGTTCGTTACACAGCATGAGCAGTCTTTCTTGTTATGGGACTTGTCAGGTGCTCAGAGGACATTACATAATGTAAAACGCAAGACTCCCTCAGCTGATAAAATTCAGTAGTCCGCTCTGAGCTCCTACTAACAGAAGGCTCATTCCTGGCATTCTTTAGCAGTGGAGGGCATGGGGGTTACTGAGGTTACTCTGTGGGAGTTCACAAATTTATTGTAAAATAAGAATCAGGGAAAATACTTTAGGCCCGTTCCCACCCAGGAACTTGGCACTAGGTTCCTGAACTTAGGTCACAAGGCACCTAATAGAGCAGATGGAATTATTTTAGTATCTCAGTTACATTAAATGTGTTAATGAATCTCTTTTTGCATCCCCATATTTCTGCCTTTGAGAATTCAATCATCTGTTTTGTGCTCTTGCTTTCCTGTCATTACCTGCCAGTCCACTGAAATGCACATTTTGATGGTAACATTTTGTATAAAGCCCATATACATAAAAAATAAAATAAAGCCTAATAACATAATAATAATATTCATACAGTATTATAAACATGACTATAAATATTTATAAAAAGGCATAGCACATTATAGCCATGTTTGTCATAAATTATGAATGCTCTATGAATGTTTGATCTATAATGCACTATAAATTGTGATGTCTGTCTGTTCCACCTGTATGATCCTCGTATTTTCCCTAGGGCGTGGCTCCAAACCAGCCAAGCCTATGGCCTGTCAATCTTACGTCTTGTTCCTGCCCATTTGTTAACCATCCAAAGCTACCTTGTGTTTTCGCCCTCGTTATCTCTGAATATAAGCGCCCCTCAGTCCAGTCCTGAATAAACACTTCCCCATAAGGGATTCTCCTGCCTTTGGGTCGTTCCTTGGACTTTTGATCGTGACATAAATACCTTCATTATGCATAATAATGCATTCATAAAGTATTATAAACCCGGCTAAAACTATTTCTAAAAAGGCATAATACATTATAGCCGTTTCTCATGCATTATGAATGTTCTATGAATGGGGATGATTGCACATGTATTAAAAGGTCTCCTTGCATCACCTGGTCATTTGGGATGTAAATAACAAATTGGAGATTATTCAGTCTTTTTATACCCATCTACAAAGTGGTCACAAAGTGGTTTAGGAGGGCCAGCAGTTAAAGAATTACCTTGTAATTACAGCAACTTTTTGTTGGTGTAACACACAATTTAATATGTCAAAAAAGCTTAGACACCAGGCAACTTACGAGCAGTATACTGTATATTTAAATATACAGTATAAAATTGATTGCAATTAAGTCTATATTAACAAGTAATAAAGTCTGTAATAAAAATCTTTGCATCCAACTACTGACACAAAAGGATTAGCAAATCACAAACTTGATCCCACACCTCTGCACTGTTAGTTTGAAAAAAGGCATCATTAAATAAAAAGCTGGTCGGGAAAACCATCATTTGGAAATTCATCAATGTGAAAAATAGAATTTTATTGTGAAATATAATTTGATAATTTCATATTTGCGTTATGCGAAATTTCATAATAATGACTTTCTAATGAAATTCAAAACATTATTATGAAATACAATTTAAGGATGTATGTAGAAGACTTTTCTGTGCACTTTATTCAAGAATGACTTTCAACTCAACCATATTGATACAGCTGAAAAATTCAGAGCGACAGTTCAGTACTCACACTAGCAGAACTCCTGGGTCCTTATACACCAAGTTACCTTCTGCCCGGGTATGAAAAGCTATTACGGAAGAATAACTATGCTTATGTAATACCTCTTACTGAGGAAGAAAGTAACATCTGTGACAGTATGTACATTCTCTGTTCTGTGTACATTTCCTGTTCTGCTTCATGTATCAAGTGTCATGCTGATTAAATTTCACTAGCATTAGCTTGGACTACATTTGGTTTACATTTTGCCAAGTAAGAAAGATCCTGCTATGATTAGGCAAATTAGAGTGCGAAGTTAAGCAATTAAGATGTCATTACTACCAACTGCAACAGCATCAAAAAGCAGCTGAATTACTTCATCGTGTGCAGGAAGAGAAAAGAAAAACAGGCAACAGATGAGGGGTTGTGAGTTTCCTGCTCCATTCCACTTTTATACCATGATTGGATTACCATCTTATTCCCTCATCATGAGTTTTCACACGTTTGCAATAAACAAACCCTGGCTTTCATTCTGACAGGGATTCTGTTTATCATCCTGTAGGACCTTCCAACAAATTAGTAAAAAAAATCGGTGAGGTACTGACACATGAAAACAATACATTTTCTCACAGTAGATTTTAAATTCCGTTTCCCTAAAAAACTGTACTGTATGTAAGTTCTAATGTGCTCTAATGTGCTAAAAGCTAAACCTAAAGAGGCTAAGTTGAGCATTTAACATAGTTGCCAAGTCTGACAGTAAATTAAAAATGAAACAGGGTAATTTTGAGCAGTGAGAGGAAGAAGCACAACAAAATATTTCATTTGGAGACCTAAGCACATTTGAGTAACTGCAATTATTGGGGGCAAACCCAGATCTCTGCCCTCAAACTTTGACATGTATTCCCAAAATGTTGCATATGCTTGCCCCTGAGTTTCCGCAAAAATATGTAACAGTTTAGGCGTGGAAGTGGTCTTGTTGCAAAGAAGCAATATACGACCCAAGTTCTATGCATGTACCACTAAAATTCACATAAGTTGTCAGACTATCATGTACGCCAGGACCAAAGACTCAGGGAACAGGCATGGTGAGGCAACAAAAGGTTTACTAAGAGCTTACTTAGAGCATAGGCCAGTTACAGTATCTTTCCATGCCTTAACATCCTTGGTCCCACATAGCTATGGACTTTATTACAGATCTGCCAAAGTCACTGGGGTGTACTGTTGTGCTTGTGGTCATAGACTGGTTATATATGATATATTGGCTCACCACAATGCCCAAGCTGCCCTCCACCAATGAATTTACTGAAACTGTCTTTCAGAACATATTTAAGCTATATGGAATCCCAGAAAACATAGAGAGCAAACGGAGATCACAATTACCATTAGTTTGACATATGGGTGCCACCCACATACTAATGGTCAATAAGAGCGCCTGAACTAGGAAATCGTCTTTTCCTCTGTTTGTATTTTGCTAGTAAAAAAATCACATCTATGTCAGTACCTTCTATGGGCAGAGAATGGGCAGAATTCATTGTTTCATTCCTCTCTGCATTTGGCACATTTCATGGGAGACGGAGTCAACCATTGTTCCTGCAGCCAATGAATGGTTCAAGTGGAGTGGCCAAGTATGGGAGGCTGCCCATGTAACAGACAGCAGCCACTCTTCCCACTGGGACAGCGAGTTTGGCTTTCCAATGGACTCATAAAGCTTTGCCTCTCATCAAAGTAGTTATGCCCATGTTACACTGGTCCTTTTAAGATTCTGCAGAGCATAAATCTGATAAGTGACTAATAAGCTGAAATTTCCCAGTCATTACAGCAGTGTTCCACATTTCCCTCATAAAACCTGTTTATTACAACCCACTGCTTCTACCCTCTGACCAATCAAAGACCCTACTTCCTGTGGATGTCGTATCTTGTTGACTGGGTGGGGTACAGGCCGAAAGAGCAGTGTTGAGTTGAGCAAGGAGTCCCATGGAGCACATTCCGACCAATGGCTGGCCTGGCCACAAGGACGTCATAAAGCTGAAGCCTCTAAAATGTATTTACATTTGCTGCTCATTGCCTGATTGCCCAGTTTATTTAGCTAATTCTATCAGTCGCTTGATGGCAAAAAATTACAGTGAATATAAAAAATGTACACACTCCTGTTAAAATGCCAGGTTTTTGTGATTTTTGTGAAAAATTAAACCACGATAAATCATCGCAAAACCTTTTCCACCTGTAATGAAACCTATAACCTGTACAATTCAATCGAAAATCTGTTAGGGGGAAATCTGTTTATAGAAAATGTGTACATATTCTAGCATACTGGAATGGGAGGTTTTTAAAAACTTGTGAGTTGCTCATTTCAATGATCCAAAGCAGCTCATGTAGAAAATATGCTGATAGGTAAACATATCTAAAAGGAAGAGAAGGAAATGACCAGAGTATTTTTCATAACACAACTTTTTGTAGCAAATTATGCTCTCATCAGGGAAAAGGCTTGGGGGCTCTATTTTATTTCCACATGGCCAAATTATCACACTTGATTGAAAAAGAAGTAGCCTCTAGTTATAATTTTGCACACAAAATGAATAAACTAGGCATCCAGCCCAGGATGACCTATGGGTAGCTTATAAATATTTACACATTCCGTCATGATACAGAGCAACGGATTGAGAAACAGAATGCTAAGGACTAAGGAGTATTATTTATGCATTTGATATAACCCCCCCCTACCCCTCAAACAGGACATGGTTTCGACCACTTGATTAAATCCACCACAAACTCTATCAATCCTCTTTATGAACATACAGTAGTTTCACAGCAGCTAACCAGTAAAACCACTTTTTGAAATAATTATAAATACACAAGTATAGATATATATTGACACAAAACAGCCTCAGCATCAACTGCGCCAGAGTGGAGAGAGTGAAAAGCACCTCAGGACTTGAATCATTTCTGAGGTGCCACATAAGAACAAAACAAAATCTTTTTCCTGTTCTAGTATGGTGGACAGGTATCCTAACCAGGGTATCATTGTCCCCTGATCTGCCTGGGATAAACTCAAGGCTTGCAGTGTTCTTAAGCTGGTGGCAAGGGAACTCAGTGCAGTTCATTTATAAATACCTTTTCCAAGCATACAGTTCAAGTGCAGCCTAAGTATGTTCACCGGAAACAATGTTTTTAATTCAGTGGTTTAGTAGGATTCATCAAAAATGTTAAACCTATAAGGGGAGGTCCAACTACATATGTAGTCTTAACTATACAGCGTCATCAAAAGTGAACATAACACACCACAGACACATTCAGGGAGCAGGTAGTGACTCAGAGTTTGCCAATCTTCTCAGACAGATGACTGGCAGATTTCCATTGGGCAATAAAATTCTCGATGTGAAACCTGGTGTGAAAAAGGAGCTTCCTGACTAGGAAGTCTATGAATACTTCACCCCAGCTCCCCTCAGCATCGAGCTCTGGAAGAGGCATGATCATACTGCAGTCTTGTTGAGATGGCAGGTCCAGAACTGCAAAAGTCAGGAACACCCAACTTGCTTATTTGACATCAGAATTACTCTCCCTCTACTTGGTCCCTGTCTTCCCTGTGACTCTTACATTTTTTTGAAAAGCTACATCATTAACCAAAGAAATAGCAGCTCAGTGATGTGCCGACAGAACTGTGAGAAAAATTCTCAGACTATTACCTATGAAGCCAGATTTCTGGTGTAAGCAGATCTTGTCATGCAACCTGATTGACTTAGGTTGCCAGTGGAGAGGAGAGGAGAGGAGTACATGAAGCGAAGTTATCAAGCGGGGAAGGGTGCGACATATTTTTAAACAGTAGTAAAGTGGCAGATTCCACCAGCTGCTCTTCATCAAGTTCAGCTGTTATTTTAGTCATAAACTAAGTGCTGCCTGTTCTCTTAGATCCTTCATGCAATTTTCAGGCCAGATGGTTCTCTTATAAATAGAGCCCTGAGCAGCAAGGACCAAGTGATGTAGTCATGTGTGGCTATTTTTGGGTGTTACAGTAGTAATAAGAAGGTTAAACCCAGCAGGGTCCTCAAATTGAGAGCTGGGAAGAAAAATTATCAAAGTCTTCCAGCATATGTACATCAGGCATATAAGTATTCACAATACGTACACCGCATATAAAATTCCATTATAAACCAGTTATGAACTGGACTTATTTCAATTACAGGGCAAGTCTACCCATCTGTCTGCTGTAAAACTTTCACCCTACATTTAAAGAAGTCTTTCCACAGAAATTACAGTTACAACACAAGAGAACACCTTCCGGCTAAACCTGACTGAACGACTAAAGGAATTTTTGTTTTAAACATATATTTCTTTATCAAATAAAATCAGCAGAAAAAGGGTAGTTAGACTTTTGTACCAATACAAGTCAGGCATTGTTGGTATTGCCTAAAAACACCAAGACCCTGAAATCCCTTGACATAGTAATGCAAGTCCATATTCATATTGGAATGTAAGCTAAAAACAGACTCTGTGACTATTACAGCTTCCTTCATACATCCTTGTGTTTTAAAAATGCCCTGACAAGGGGCCTTATCAACTAGCACAGAGAAACACTCAGTAATCAAAGGATAGTATACTGTGCAACAACAGCGAGAGTAGCTGAGTTGTGGACCCAGACCCAGAGTAATGTTTTATATTGGACTTTCCCATTGATTTATTAAAATATGTATGTATGTTGAATTAGAGGTGAGTTTTCAAACAGTGAAACCCATATCACAAATGTTATGTTCATATAATTGCAGCTTAAGATAGTAATATTTAATTTTTTTGGGACTGAATTATAAATAAACCTGTGATTGTGTCTAATGGAAATTATGTTACAAATAAACACATTATGCGATGGAATTTTGACTTCTCATAATGGCAACTGCTGAGAATAGCTGCTCAAGTCTGCAGTATTTGAATCCGATCTTGGACTGGAGTCCAGTCTCAAGCTGTTTTTCTGTCTTGGACTCATTGGTATTTGCACTCAGACTTGTCTCGGACTTGGCCATTAGACTTGCCAAATATTCTAGTTTATCTCGAGCCCAACAAGCTGCCTTTGAAAATGTCTTTTTTCTCAAGTTTACATCCACAAACTGTTTACTTTTACAGCAAACTACAGTGGTTACTTTATTATAGTGACAACTTAAAAAATCTGTTTTCTTTGCTTGTTGTTTTAGTACTCACTCCAGCCACCTCTTTCCAGTTTTTGGTTCAACACTTTTACCTAAGTTTGTGTTTCAATCAGTTGAAATTGCTGCTATCATGGTATTGAGGAATACTTACAGCTTTGGTTCACTCTGAAATATGAACTTATGGCCTATTTTGTGGTTGTTGCAGCCATGTTTATGTTACTCTAAATCAGTGGGATCAGAAAAAATTGGAAAAAATAAATAATGTTTCTCGATGTTGTTTGTTATATTGGATTAATCTATTGGCAGGTGCTATGGCAGCCCACCGTGACTGGGGTACATAACGAGACCCATAAACAAACACAAAACAGACACAAGTGCAGGTGCAGTGCAGAACTTTTATTATTAAATAGACAGAAAACACGAAGAATACAAAATTGGAATATCTGGCTGAATATCCCATTGTGGGCGGGTGGAGATCGCTTACCACCAATCGTAAAATGAGCTTGAAAAAATAGTATTCCGTTCAGATCCGGTTCATCTACAGTGTATATGTACGCATGTGTCTGTCACTGCCTGATTTGGACCCCGCATGTTCTCAGAGTTGAAACATGCATACACTCATAGTGAACAATGCATGGAATAGCGTTTGCGACCGCTGATTAATTTAGAAACGGTTGTGCTGTCAAGTACTGTTGAGCTATGGGCATCCTGTATTGTATTTTTCAGATGATTAGTTGTTTTGCACCCCCACACCCTTGTAAAAGTGTTGCGAAACAAAGTGGTACAAATTAGGAATCATGAAATGCAGTAAATATAATGATGTGCATGCTTAGAAAGGGTTCAATGTAGGGATATTATATGATTCCTGGTCTTAGAGGAATGTCATATTGTCTTATGAGGAGAGGTTAGCTAAGCTGAATCCGTTCAGCTTCAAGCACCGCAGGGGGGAGGCAATGTCATTTTTAATGGAAAACTCAGGGAATAGCCAATAAAATATTCTTATGTCTTTTGCCCTGATTCTGTTCTGAGCTTCCTTCACATGAAAGGCACTGTTGTGGAGACATTGTCTGCCTGGTAGAAATGTTCAAACCCAGTGACATTCAGGTTGGGGCGCTTAGTCCTATCATGCAACAGCTCAGTTGGTGAACCCTGGTGAACACCCTGCAAGCCTAAAGGCAGTCATTCACAAACACCTTCCATGCTTGCCCTTCCAGTGCAGCTGTTTGTCCTTCAAGCTTCTGCTGAAAAGTTCAATTCCCCACAATGCTTGTCTTACAGCGTAGCCTTAAAGTCACATACTGATCTACAGTTTCACCCAGGCACTGGCTCCGTTATTACATTAATTTTAGACATGAAAAAGTCCTGAATAGCTTGTAAAGCATGTGGTATATGTCTACTTCTGTGCAGGCTGCCTTAGATTAAGTTGCATCCTTGTCGCCAGTATGTTGTGTAGTGAGTCAGTGAAAGGGATGGGAGATCCAAAATCAAGCACTTTGCTGGAGCTGACAAACAATTTTTCATAATTTTTTTCCCATCTTCTACTGTGTATATCTTACGATAGCAATGGTAGGAAACCCTGATCCTGGAGTGCAAAGCAAATCCTGTGTCTTAATCATCCTTGGATAATGTTGTCTCAAATGAGTTTTGGATTTTGGATGTGTTTCCAGGCCAACAGACTGTCTTGGTCTTACTGTAGCAACCGTATCTCTCCAGTGCTGGTGTAACTTATTGGGAAACTGAAATGTTCCGAAAAATTATAACGGTAACCAGCATTAGCCATAACCAACTCACAGCCACAATTAGCACAATGTTTTCCATGTTTTATATCTACTTGTGAATTTATGTTCTACCTTCATCAGTAAAAGTATTCATTTGTTTCATTTTGAGTACACTGTTAGAATTGCTATAAAAATGCTATATAGTACACAACAAATTTTTGTATTGTTAAAGCCCTACCACCATCTGTTGTTTAATGGTGCCATAGTCAGACCCAGTGGGCTTGACCACACCATATATATAGTTCAAAAGTCATAAGGAGGAAGTAGGAACAGAATTACTGTTATTGAAACTGTATCCCCCCTTTTCCACTGTTGCTGAAGAACACGTCCACAAAAGACCACTGTGAAAGACTCCCATAAAAGGAAGCATTGTAATTTGACTTGACAATACGAATGAGGAGAACCAGTCCTCTGCTGGGAACAGCTAACATAGCAGCTCTAGTCATTCAAATGCTCCAAATTGATACATTGTTTTACTGTTTAAAGATACTGTACATCTAACCTTGAGAATACAGATGTGTCTGGAAATAAGTCAAACTTTGAGAGACTTGTACAGCTGCTACCAACTGATTCTAGAAGTTTATTTAACATTAAAATATTGTATAGCTAAAAAGCTTTTCTAGACAAAATAACCTACTCTCTCTTTATAGCTGGATATTTACTTACAAGGACAGAATCTGCACATTCTTATCACAAACATAGCTTCTAACACTATAAAATAATGAATAGGACAAGCAATTAGAGAAAATGGATGGACAGAATGCAGAACACTAAGGAGAGGAACACTAAAGAACATGTTAGATTAACTTCATGCAATATAACTACGTAAACAAAAATAAATTAAAATATATAAAAATAAATAATAGTATATAGTATAATACTAGTCAGAAATAAACTGGATAACAAAAATATAATATTCCCTTGTTACTGATTTGAATGTGCCACGGGGTCAGCAGTCTCGGAGTTATTATCCATCCTGAGCTAGTGAAACGTACCTTTTATGGCAAGCATCATCATTCAATCGTGATTAGTCCAAAATAGTTATGTGACACACATTTGAAAGTCAATAAATGGTGTAATGTGCAATATTTACAAAATATAAAGTTTTCCCTTCAAATAAATTGTATTTCTCAAACTTTGTGAATGTATGTGGTTTAAATTTTGAGACAGATCACCCCAAAATTGAACTGGCACCACATAGTAGTTATATCAAAAAAGGGCAGTTTCAGACTGACTCACAAAACAAAAAACTCACAAAGTATCTGACAGATCTTTTTGAACTTTTGCAGACATGTTGTAAGGACTAAGATCTGGATCTGGTGCAATCTTGAGAGAAATCGCACCAGATTTCAGGGCTACAACTTTGTATTAATTTTATGTCAGTAGCCTCCCCGTTCAGCAACTTTTATCTTTAAATTTTATCTTTAAATTTTATTCTGGAGGAATTGAATTGTCACGTTCTTTGGAGAGGTGGGGAGAAATTAATTCTAGTAATAATATTTTTGCTATACTGGTGTAGACCTGCTAAACCTAAATGCATTAAGACAAGTTATGCATTTTCATAGCTTGCTTGACCCAAGAGGTGCCTGTACAAATAAACCCTGCTATCCAGGTGGGCCTCACAGATAAACAAACAGAGTGCAGCCTTTGATCTCTCCCACCCAGAGTATGGTTCTAACTCACTCGCTGAGTCAAAGTTCCCTCTGCTACCCAGTTCCTGGGTGTTACAGTGTGACCTTATTCATTTTTCTACATTATAGGACAACTGTCAGGGGTTGGCCTCGGGGATTCCCCAGTGACATCACAGGGAATTCCCAGTGTAATGCCCAGGCCTCCTAGGGAATCCCAGTCTGTCTCGTTCCTCTGATTTTTGGAGTTCTGTCCTGTCAGTAGGTCTGTATCTTAACTGGCACTGACCGACTACAATTGCCCGCCCCCACACACACACACACAATATGTTTTTAACGATAGAAAACTAAAGCTTAATGAATGTTTAATTTGATTTGAAGCTAGAATGTCCACTAATGTGTTTGTTTACTAAAAAGGCAAGTGGAGCGAATTGAGACAATAGTACATTGACGAGAATTTATTATTATTTTTACCTGTTTGGCATTTCATACAATGGAAGCATTGTACTGACTATACTTATGAGTGTAGTTTATGTGATATTGGAGGATTAGAGGTCATGTCATGGCAGTGTGAGAAAACCATCTTTCTTGTTCTTTTTTAAAACTCGTTTGTATTAGTATGAGAATGAAATGATATACATTTGCTGTCTCCAGAGTGATCAAATTGCTGGTTTTGTAGTACTGCTGCAGTATTCTCTGTATTTTAACCAATGTTCCACATCATATTAGATCTTTGCTCAGTTACAATGTTGCATTGTATATTGTTAGATATCTCATAGTAGTTAGTATTTTGTAATTAGGATGCAAAATCAGTTTCTGCAATTAGTATTGCAGTATTTCTAAAGAAAAAAAGCTCAATACAAATCAACTTCTCACAATCACGTCTGTTCATGAATGATGAACAGCAAGGATGAAAATGATTAGGATTGGCTCAGAATGTGCATGCAGAGCTATGGCAAAGGTAGCATTTATCTGGCATATAGGCCAGTGTTGATTAAAGGGTATTTACTACTGTGATTATTTTTATAGCAACTGGTAAAATCCTTGGGTAAACTCATGATATGAGTTCATGGTACATGATACATGGTACATATATATATTTTTTTATTTAATTAGTAGTAAAATCTAGTGTAATTATCAAAATTATGAAGTTTATCTATGTAAATGAGCTTGGAGCATAACACATGTGGTCAATGTAGTGAAAACATGCCCAGAAGAGACAACATAAATCTTAGGTTGAAATTAGACATGCAGAAATAAATAACAGCTATTTACACTGTTAACTGTGTATTGTTGTTATGGTGCAGATGTTGATGCATCATATTTTTCTTTAGTAAACAAGTGGTGGAGATTGTTGTTAGGTAAGGTGTACCTCCTTGCGCATGCACACACTGGGAATAAATTAAGGGTGTAATGGTTCTGAATCCGAAGTTAAAACGTGATCTGAGGTCGTGAACATTTGTATCCCACCCAGCCCCAACCTGCTGCTGCAGAGGCAACCTGTTGAGATTACATTTGTCACGACCAGCTCCGCCCTGCGTGTCTATTCCCTGTGTTCCCTTCAGGTGTGGCTTCTAAACAGCCACACCTGAACCCTGTTAAGTTTTGCCTTATGAGTTATGACTTATGAGTCTTTCCTTTGTTAACTGGTCACCATTTCCCAGTATTTGCTCCTTGATTAGTTCCCTATATAAGTATGTCTCAGTCTTGGGATCCCTGTCCAGTTATTGTTCATATTGTCCGTTGTTTCGGTTCCTGTTCTTCACCTATCACGTTAATAAACACTCCCTTGAGGGGTTTCATCGTGACAGCCTGACTAGAAACGGAGAGTAAGAGACTCAAAATACGGTAATCTCATATGACATTGTTCACTCGATTGTGGGAATTTGGAAAAGAATAATAAAAGAACACGACTTGGAAGAAGATATCAAAATTCTGAGTTGGGTGGTGTATGATTCAGAATTTCCACCAAACAAGATAGACAATAGATTTAAACTTTGGATTAAGAAAGGTATAACATCCATATGCAACATTATAAAAAAGGGTGAACTTAAGAGTTTCCAAGAATTTAGTAATCAATTTTCATTAGAGAAGGAAGATTTTTATCAATATCTCCAAGTGAGGAGCTTTTATAATCACACCATTAAAAGGAAAAACACCAGGGATGTCATTGTCATTTAATAAGAAAATTATAAAAGAATATAAATCCGAAAATAATAAAGGGGTCATTGCTCAGGTGAATAAGTGTTTAAACAATTTGAATGCTCACTCTACGAATTATATAAAGATCAAATGGGAGAAAGAATGAGATTTGTTAATAACAGACAAAGAATGGAATAACATTTGCGATTCACAGTGGAGATATACAAAATCCCATTCTCGGAAGGAATTCTGCTGGAAAAATGTCACTAGATTTTTTATTACACCTAATATGAAAACACACTTTGGTAATAATAACCTACATTGTAGGAGAAAGTGTGGAGGTCAAGTAGCAAACCACTGTCATGTTTTTTGGGATTGCTCATTCATACAGAATTTCTGGCAGGGCATACATAAGGCAATACAGACTATTTTTGACATGCAAGTCCCTTTTGATCTTAAGACTATTTGCACATTTGACCAACTGTAGATGACTGGATAGACATATCAATGGACATTTATAAAATGGAAAAAGTTACCTTCTCCCTACAAACTCCACATAACAACATGACCACCCAATCACTGTGCAGTTGTTCTTTCATGTACCACACAACCCAAGCTATACAATCACATGACATCTCCCCTCCTTTGAGTCATAGACATAGATAGGTATGCGGGATATGGTGGATTCCCTATAAAGTTTCTTCAAGCAACTGGACACAATGAATAGTTAAATTAACAGTGACAATGCAGTACCAACCAACTTCCCTATGTCCAAAGTTCTATCAGTGTGCAAAGGCATGTAGTAACTTACATCATACAGCATAGGCAGTGGTATGTCTTGGTAGTGGTAGTGAACAATATGAAAGAGCATAAATTCCATAACTATATATTCCTCCTTTTCCAACATTATATGTCTTGACATTCAACATCGTTCAATTTTCTCATCACCTGAGGTTCTAGGGTAGGCTGTCCAGTCGTTTCCAAAGCTGCCAGAGGTTATTCATTGTGGCAAGCTATATCTTAAGCTAAGACAGTCTTTAAATCTTTCAGGTGGGTGGACGACACTTCCCCTGGATGTCATTTGAGCTTGCTAAGTGAGATGCCCCTTGGGCTCTGTTTTTACAGTCTCTTTGACAGGTGATTTTGGATGTGAGGATTTGGGTGATGGTTGTTCACTCAACTCCATACTTTCAGGCTCACCCAGCTGTTGAACCAGAAGGAAGGAAGGTGCTTGTTCCTATGCAAGGTTCCTTGATCTGTCTGAATCAGGTAGGACCTCGGAGCTGAGTGTGGCCCATAGAAATGTACCTGCTGTTGTCCAAGTGGACTCATTATTAACTCTTATCCCTGGACTGAGAGGTGTAAGTGCTCTGACACCGTGCCGTCTAGTAAGCACAATTATAGCCCACTTTCACCTTGGCGTCAGCCTTACGCACTCACTTCGGAGCCAGCAGACACTGTCGACAGCAGACACTGTCATCTTAGTCTGAAGGTCCAGCATCAACTACGGAGGCCTGACACCTGTGGCTTGTAACAATCAGGCAAGTCTGCTTTGCATACTCACAAATATCTGCCCCAATCTTTTGCCAGGGCCCCAGCGGCAGTGGTATTATCATTAGAGGCTCCTTCCTTTGTGTTTGTCTAGTCTGCATACATTGAGGGCACTTTGTCACCAGCCCCTGGATTTCATTCTCCACGCCGCACACTCATGCGTGCTCTCTCGCTGCACTTGGTAATGCTCTGGTGTCCATCATGCAATCAATGGAGTATGTAACCTGTCATACTATGCAGGATGGCAGTACAATCCTTAAACCCATTGGTGGTATGCCTTGACTTGATTTGGAACAACATTGCATGCTTTAGCCATCTCCAGCTACCCATTCAGCTGACTAACTGCAGGACATAGTCCATGCTCATCTCCTGCTTTATCCATTCCAGATTGGAGAGAGACCCAGGCCATGTTGTGTAAAATACATCTTCAAGTACCGAAACATCACAGATTAGTTCACACGCTTCACTGTGCACTGCTTCAATGTGCACTGCTTCACTGTGCACTTCACTTTGCACTGCTTCAATGTGCACTGCTTCACTGTGCACTTCACTTTGCACTGCTTGTCTGGATAGTGTGTCAGCTACTGTCATTGTTTCCCCTAGCATGTACTGATTTGTATTTCATCAGGTGCATGAGTAGGCGCTGCCATTGCAGGGGAACTGCATCAAAGTCCTTTCTATTAAATAGAGTGACACTGGTGTCTGCCACAGTGTTGATTTTAGTGTCACAGGCATTTAGCTTTACCCTCCATGGCATGTCTGAACCTGCGATTATGTACATTGTTTTGACTTCATCCAGAAATTGTTTACCATTCTGACTAGACTCAGTTAGCTCATTCACCCTCGTGGAACAGCATCTGACAGCAAAGTGCCTGATTTTCTGGCGATTTCTGCACTATGCATTTCTGGCTGTGCAGTCTGCATCCTTTGAGTGGTCCTTCCCGCACCTAAAGGAGGTACACCTTACCTAACAACAACTAAGGTCTCTGCCACTTTCGCAGCATCTTGCTGAGTGAGTTTTAACACCATGTCTGGTTTGTTACTGGATAAAGAACAAACAGTGTTGTTCAAACGAGGCATTCTTTATTACAGCAACAACTGGCAGAATAATCCACAGTCTTCTCGCGCCCAACTATCTACCCGTAACAAGGTGACCACCCAGTCACTGCGCAGGTGTTCATTCGCATACCACAGAAGCTGAGCTATACACTGACATGACATTTTGGAATGCTTACCATTCCCATTGTTTTCAACAAACAGAAAAACTGATACAGTAGAAGCTGACCAAATTTTACCAGTAAATAACCTTTTTGCCCATGCCTTTCAGAGGGTATAAGACTTGTTTATGCATTATGGGAAACAACCTGTCAAAAATGACTAAAAAATTATAGCAAAAAATGGTAAAAACTCTATTTTGTCTAGAAATGTCATATTTCCTAGCCTTTTAGAAGGTTTTCACATGCTCGATCACTTACAGTCTGTTATTTTCCTATGCGTGATCACACACCAGAATTTTATGCCTGTGCATGCAATATTAATGTTATAGGAAGAGGGAACAATAGGCATAATCTTAGTTTTGTGCTGAGATTTTGTTTTCGCATTTTGCCATTGAGTTTGCAGAAATATTGCTAGAAAAATGTTCACAGATGACATCACCCTCATGGGACTTAACTCTTCTGATCACCTGGTCAACTGGTGCAGCCAGAATAATCTGGAGTTCAACTTTCTATTGACAGTGGAGATGGTAGTGGAGTACCCAGGCATAACCCAGTTCCACCACCCTATTGCCCTACATGAATTCCCAGTCAACACAGTGTCCTTCCATTTCCTGGCCATCTTCATCTCCCAGGGCCTCAGGTGGGATCTGAACATCAGCTCCCTCATCTCAAAAGCCCAACAAAGGATGTACTTCCTACGGCAGCTGAAGAAGTTCAGTCTGCCAAGGTCAATGATGGTGCACCAATAATGCCAGAACAAATTCAAATACATGCAGTTCTACCTGGCAAATAAAGTGAATTCTTATTCTGAATAAATAAATAAATAAATAAATAAGAACAGCGAGATGTTTTCAGTAATATGTATTTTTTATACAGGGTAAGCCAAAAGTAGGTATGAAGTTGGCAGTGCAGATTCTGTCCTGGTTGTGAAACACTGGACCGGCTTTTTAACCTCACAAGGATACCTGGAGAGTTCATAGGAGTTTATGTAACCAGTCTACATGTGTTTTGTCAACAGTGCACCTCTGGGATCCTGTGGGGGGAGTATGGGTTGCCAGGTCTGCTGCTATGGGCTGTTAGGTCTAGGTATAACCGGAGTGACAGTTTGATTCGCATTGCTGACATTAAGCCAGACTTCTTCCCAGTGGGGGATGGACTCTGCTAGTGCTGCCCTTTGTCACCATTTTTGTTCATAATTTTTATGGATAGAATTTCTAGGCGCAGTCAAGCGGTGGAGGGTGTCTGGTTCGGTGACCTCAGGATCGCGTCTTTGATTTCTGCAAATGATGTGGTTCTGTTGGCTGCATAGAGCTGTAACCTCCAGCACATACTGGTGATACTGATGAGCAGTACCTCCAAGCCCCAGGTCATGGTTCTAAACTGGAAATGGGTGAAATGCTCCCTTCACTTTGGGGATGAGTTACTGCCTCAAGTGGATGAGTTCAAGTATCTCAGGGTCTTGTTCATCAGCAAAAGCCAGGAGAAGTAGTTCAGGCATCCATCTAGGAGACCCCCAGGCAAACCCAGGAAAGAAGATCTCTCGGCTAGCTTGAGACCACTTGAGTAACCCCCTGGAGTAGCTGGAGGAGTTGGATGTTGAGTGGGAGGTCTGGGCATCTCTGTTCAGACTGCTGTCTCTGCAACCCAGACCTAGATAGGCAGAAACAAGTGCTGGCTGGCTGACAATCTGTCTGCAATTCCCTCCACTGGCAGTCCATCAGATTTAACCAACAAGCAAAAGTCCGTTAGTGGAGGGATAAATGGACACCTTACTATCCTCTCTGCATTTTTTTTGTAATTCCACATTTGCCTGTTGGTGCTACACAGTGCTGGTGGTTGAAGCGGCTCCCCATTGCTTCTGTAAAGTTCTGAGTGTTTGAAAAGCACTATATAAATGCAACTTTCATTCATTTATTCATTCATTCAGTAAAATAAAAATCTGGTAAAATGTCTCTGCGTCACGAGTGGAAGCAAACCAGATATAGAGACAGAACATCCATCTAATGCAGGCTGTGAGAAATGGCACAATCTTCAAAGCTGGGCAGGTACCACAAGGTTATATTTAAACTTTGATCTCACTGTGGTTTGGGGTTTGGAGCCATGAACGACTACTTTTATGGTCTGGCAGGGGACTAGTCCAGCTGAGCTATAAAAATCCTCCTTTCATGCCTAGACAAGGTGCTGTTTTTTTCCTCCCAGAGAGCAAATAAATTTCAGTAGGAAAACAAAATATTTGTTGAAAATGAAAAAAGGCAAAGAAGTCAGGGGTGCGTAGAACTACTTAGCTGGAGCAGGCAAGTCCGATTTGTGCCAGAGGCAGTATGGGTAAAGAAGGTGTGGGAGGCTGGAATGTTAAATAGTAGAAGAATGTATCCTCCCATCAGCCTCTTCTAATGTTTATGTATTAGGGGGTCAATCTGGAATCCTTTACATCTCAGGTAAAATTAGATCTGCTGTCAACAGTAGGCATATGGTCTTGTCAGTCAGTTTAATGTATGGGTATGTGTATGTAGAAGCTACAGTTGTTAAAGTGAAATCATCACATCTCCAATAATGAGTATTTTTTTAATAATTCTAACAGGGCCTTGCCGGCCTGTCTTTGCTTAGAGAGTTCCATATTTAAGATTATACCCAGTCCCCAGAATCGAGCCACCGTGACCTATAACTATAAGTAATACTTTCTACCATTATGCCTTTCAGCCCCTATAAATCTTCATATGAATCTTATAATAATTGATATATGAATCATAAAATAATCAATAATATGACTCCATGTTATGATTTCTGTGTAACGTGTTCTCAAGTTAATACTGTATTTATCAAGCCTTGTTTCTCAATGTACTTTAGGAAAATCACATTTGAAGTATCTGTATTATTTCCAGCATCAGTGTTGATGGTGTTTGTGGTTGCCATAGAACCATAAAATCATTTTCTTTGTGTTCAGTTTGTTCAGCTGCTATATCTAATATAAAATACAGATGGAGAGCTAGAGTATATCTTGCTCTCAAAGGTACTACACATCTGAGTTGCATTTTTAGGAAACACTGGATCAAATGAAGATCTGTAGTGTAAAGAAAAATATGTGATATCATTCAAGTCAGACTCCAAACAGTCAAGGTTGAACCCTAGATGGGGCGGAAATGAAATTACCTTCATGCAATTGCAAGCATCAGAGCTGCAGAGCGAGGCACACTAGCACCATCCATGACATTTCAAACATCTCACTTACTGTTAATAATGTAATAATATTATTATAATGAAATATTATCATTCTAATAATGAAATATTGTATGTAACTAAACATACAGACAGTTGTATGCACTTTAAATAAATGTTGCATGCATAATTAATCATTAAGTAATTCTGTATTACAGGACTACATTATTAATGACTGATAGCCCATGTGGCCCAAATGCCCCACACATCCCAATTAGAGAATTCTTAGATTGATTAAGCCCACCAGCCTACAAATTCACTTCACCAAGGACAACCAGAGGCCTGAATGATTTTAGCCATTAAGTATTGCACAAGGATATGGACTGCAAATAAGCTATTTATATGCCTGCCAGGACTTAGCAAATATGTGTCTCCTGTAACTCACTATAATTAAAATACAGTGGGGGCATTTGACTCAAGCACGTGACTGGCATCTGTAGGAAGGATGCTATATGCAGCCTACATGCGCACAGGGAACTCACTGTTCATCTAACTGAGCCTGTCATGTTCCTCACATGCTTTGTTTCTATGGTGGAACATTCCTTCCATATTACAGAACTGACACATGTGGCTGCTGAAAGTGTTCCTCTGAAAGTGTTCCTTTTTAATTTAATTGTATTTTCCTCCATTCAAAATTAGTAAAATCTATAACAACCTATTTTTTTAGCAATTAAGCAGTAGAATACAGTTTTTGATCCAAAGAGGAAGCTTGGTATGGTTCCATTAAGCAATATATTTAACAGTTCATTTGATCAGGTGTTAAATTCTATGAAAGGCATCACTGCACAACCTCAAGTGTACTACCGATGTACTACTGGTACAACCTGATATACTAATGGGAATACCAAGTGAGATGTCAGTATCAAAGCTGGAGTAACAGATGGGTGAGTTTGGCATTGCTATGAACTGGATATATGTGCAGTAATATTTTATGAAATTTACAACATAGACACATCTAAGGAAAGCATTCTCCAGCCATAGAATGCACATAAAATTCACATACATGTAAAGGTCCTACTACATTCCCATCAACTGCTATTACAGCTGTTTTTGAGGCCCCCGATAAAAGCTGTTGTCCATTGGCCCATTCAAGGCTGACCCAAATCTAAACTACCAAACTATCACCACTTCAATTCTACTACAGGGATTCTAGGAACTGTAGCAACCTGGATTGAAAACTGGTTAACAGACAGGAAGCAACGGGTTGTTATACGAGGCTCAATGTCACAGTGGGCCTGCGTTCATAGTGGGGTACCACAGGGTTCAGTTTTAGGACCACTATTGTTCCTAATTTACATAAATGATATAGACACCAATATGTACAGGAAACTGGTTGAATATGCAGATAACACCAAGGTGGGTGGTGTAGCAGGAACTGGATTTGAGGAAGCACTTCTTTACACAGCGAGTTGTTAGAGTCTTCCTGTTAGTGTAGTGCAAGCTAAATCCTTGGGTTCCTTTAAATCAAAGCTAGATAAGATTTTAACCCGCCTCTCATTTGTATATTTCTTATGGATGTAACTGAGTTGGCCTACATTTCTTTTCATAACACCAAAATAAGTAAATATTTTCTTAATGTTACTTTTTTACTACATTGGGCATAAAATCCCTTGAAATTGCTGTAATGGGACCATTAAACTTAATGGCACTCATCTGCATTTCACTTTTACTACAATGCCAGCCCATAATATGTGCCCATTCTAAACATGTATTGCTTAAAAAGCATTTTCAAGCACACATTATATATAAAGTATAATTCCAATATAAAGTATATAAAGTATAATTCCAATAATTCATGAAGAAAAAATCTGATTATAAGTTAGTTAGTGAAGTAATTTAAGTAATTAAAAGTAAGTGACCCATTAATTTTATTCTTCAATATAGCTGCATGTTAGTAAGCTACTTCTAAAATGAAGTGAACTCTGTTAGACCTAGCCAGGATACCTAGCAAGGAGCCGCATTTTAATATAACAACGAAAATGCATCATACCTTATAATAGGCAAGTTGGAGAAAGTTATATGGGATCCTCCTGTGGAAATCCTGGATGACATCCTCACTTACTCTGTGCAGGGACTGCGACCCCGTCCTCCTCTCCATGCACTCATTCAGACAGTAAGACTTCCGAAGGACAGTGTCAAAGAAGCGCAGTTCAGACATGGATGCGTGAAATGGGTGCTGGTCCTTGCATTTCAGTCTGCACCGGACTTTGGTTTGGCGAAGTTCAGAGTAGCTGCTGAGCGCTTCTTCCATATACCTTGCCACATTTCTGTAATCCCCGCTATAAAACGCCTCAGTGCCGGCGTGGTAAAGAAGATCGAAGGGCTCCAGTGAGGCAGACACTGGATATAAAACGCATAAATAAAATATTTGTGTTGTTATGGCAAAAAAACTGCTTAGGGTGAAGGTTGCACCCATCTTCTGCTTCAGGACTGCGAACTAAATCACAGGCGCACGAACTTTCACAGATTTTCGCTTTTGTGGCTTCACAGCAAGTTAGGATGTCTAGAAAGTCCGCCGAGGGCGATGACTATGATGCAGCAAAGCGTGGTTTTTGGGAAGGCGCTACCGCGCCGATTTATATGGGACATGCTCCCTCCGCCCTCCGGTTACTCTCCTACGTGTACTGAGGCATACATCACTGTGGGTTTCACTTTGTCTCTCTTAAATGTGTAATACACGTAAGCTTTTTTCCCCCATCATACAGCTGAAGTTCATATTTCGAATAAAAAAGTGTTACCAAATCAGCAAACACTATGTTTACAATTTTTTCAATATTTGGGATATGATCTTAATTATATAACGCTGTTTGACGATTATTTTTTTTATTATCAAATTACTTCAAGCCCTATTTAAAAACTGTAACTTGCTTTTAGAATGATATATATGCTACTATACCTAATTATTTGCTTCATGTATTTCTCTGGCCATTGTCTGAAAAAAATGTCATGCAGTATAAGAAAAGCATTAACAACTAGTCAATGGGAAAATGCACCCACTCCATAAGCTCCAACAGCCCCAAACATTTGACAGCCCATATTGAAACTAATCACTGCATCTGTATTGGAAAAATACCTGCTTTTAGAATTAGGCTACCCAAGGTTGGAGGCTTATCTACAACTGGACAACTACTCGAAAATATCCGGAACAAGTCTTAACTATAGAGTAACTATTTCGAATCCTGGAGAATTAATTTGGGAAAAAACGTGCTACAGTACTTGCTACCGTTATAACGATATGATGTTGTATAACGTAAAATGCTGAATCACTAGCATAAAAACGCAGCATACGTGAAACACATCTAGTGTGATATGTCCGATTTTCAGCGTGCAATTAAATCTAGTAAAGGTACATTCGGATGAAAACATTTAATATAACTTAAGCTTGTCGCCCTGAATTTAAATATGATTAGCCCAAATTAAAAAGCATAAACAATTAAATAAATCTAAATAAATATAAAACAACACACATCTTTTGTTATTATTTTTGATAGTTTTAAGCCTTTAAGCCTTTACTGATATATATTGGAAAATGAATTGTAGTCTCTTCAGCAAAGGTTTATAGCTTTAGCCAAATGTTATTTGTCTTGCCGTGGTTATTCTGTTTTTCTAATCGGCATATATAATGCACAAAATACTATAAAGCCACGAGCGACTCAATTACAGAGAAATGTCTCCATCTATTGTTGAAAGATAAACACACACATGTATAGTCATTTCTGGATAGTGAAAATGTCTCCAAATTTGTCATCCCTCCAGCTGCTTATCCTCTATCCTGGTCAGGGTTTTATGGCAGCACAGGGCGCAAGGCCAAATGACACTCTGGATGCCAGTTTCTCACAGAGCACACACACACACACACACGCTCAGACTCACAAGCCTAAATGGGGACCTTCCATTCATTTCTATGGGAAAAACCCTAATCCCAGTCACAACACCCTTAACCCCAACCCAGCCCTAACCTTAACCATAAGTAACCAACCCAAATACAAGACTTTTGGCATTTTTACTTTTTTAATTGCATTCGCAGATTTTTATAAAACTGTGACTATCCAAATAGGGACCTGAAAAGATGTCCCCAAAAGTGGAGAAATTTCAGGTTTTACAACACTTTGGGGATATCTTGGTCCTCAAATGTGATCTATGCAAACCCCCACACACACACTCTAAGGGCTACATGGAAAACCTGAAGGAAGAAAAGAATAAACCATGGACACAGAATGGAGGCAATATTCAAATGGCAAAAACCTGGCAGTTTGTGGCAACAGTACGACCCACTACTGTCTTTAAATGCTTCTTTGCTAAAATTCAAGGATATTTCATTTCAGTCCATTTTAAAGTGACATATCTGCCATTCCACTGACTTGCCACATTATAGTCCCTTTTCTAGTATACTGTATATTTTTAGTATAGGCCTATTGCAAAACACAGAAACAAACTCACACACAGATTAGATATCTATGTCTTTGTGGGGAATCTCCATTCATTTCTATTGGCATAAGCCTATTCCCAACTATGACAAGCTTAATCCCATACCCAGCCCTAACCAAACAATTAACCAAACAAAACAAGAATTTTGGCATTCTTTTTATTTTTCAAATGCATTCAGATTTTTATAAAACTGGGTTCCCCTTGTTGGGACCAAAAAAAAAAAAACATTCAAAATAACAGGTTTTTATCACATTTAGTCCCCACAATATGTTATATATATACATTCCCACAAACACATACATACAGAACATACTGTATGTAGGTCTCAAATCCTTAATCGAGTCATGTAGGTGTGAGGCAGCAGTGCTCATCCACCAAGCCATTGTGCTTTAACACAATGTCATTCTTAAATTTTAATAAAGGAACAGATTTACAACTGATTTTAAAGCTATAAATTATATTTTATCCGTTATTCCTATGGATGTTGCTCAAAGGTGGACTGCTGGTCATGAAATCAGCATTTACATATCGTCTGATGCACATCCTATTGGCATACTGGAAGGCTAGCATGCATAATCCCACAATTACAATAAAGATTTCTGAGACTTTTTAATGACTATTTCTGAGTTGTGAATTTTGAATCATTTTCCAGTTTATTTCAAACAGAAGCATTAGAAGTCAGTCAGATACACATATCTTCAAGTTGTAATGAAGATCTTGTCCACAAGGCGTCAGAAGTCTCTTATTATTTACAAAGGCAATCCCAAAACCAGTGCACACGTAGTTTCGTATTCAAACTCCAGCAACAGTTCTTCATTTCATTTACTGGTTCCATATGCAGAATTCTCCGCTCATAAAAGGAACATCTGGATACACATGATTTTGAAGGCCAAAACTTCACAGTGTTTTCTTCAACTTGTTGCATCATGGTTGTTAAGCTGGTGATACATCTACATCTGTTAAGCCAGATGATGCATCCCAGCTTTCTGGGTTAGAAGGCTGCCTACTAAACATCGATGGTTGGATGGCTAAAAATTTACTTATGTTAAACACAGAAAAAATGGAAGATCTGCCAGTTGGTCGTAAGGATGCTCAAAATAAGTTTGATAAGCTTAGCCTTGGTGGTCTTCCTATTCAGCTTAACACAGTGGTCAGATCTTGGTGTCCTGGTAGCCACAGATCTGTGCTTTGATTCTCACGTAAGAAGTATAACTAGAACTGTGTTCTTCCATCTATGGAACATAGTTAAACCAGAATACGCTCTCCTTCCATAATTCAATTCAATTCAATTTAAAAAAACTTTATTTGCCCCTGAGGAGCAAGTAAGGGCACACAGGGCAGTTATACATAATGACAAAATGACAAAATAGTGCAACAATATTCACAAATATTGTTCTGCAAAATAGCAAAATAAATAATATATAAACAAACAATAATAAATATTATATATATATATATATATATATATGCCTCGTGCCCATAGCTTTCGGGATAGGCTCCGGACCCCCCGCGACCCTGAACGGATAAGCGGGTTGGGAAATGGATGGATGGATATATATATATATACATGATATAATAATAAACTGGTGAAGACAAAGCGCAGGACAGTCAATGAGCGATAAGAAAAACTAAAACTATGCAGAAAAACTAATAAAAAACTAACTTACAGGCTGGAATACTGTAATGCCCTCCTTTCAGCTGTTTCAAAATGCAGCGGTCAGAGTTCTTGCAAAAAAAACAAGAAATGTCACATTAGCCCTGTTCTATGTTCCCTTCACTGGTTTCCAGTTAAAGTCTTGGATTGACTGCAAAGTACTACTATTAAATCATGAAGCACTGAATGGCCGGAATGGAACTGGAGTGCTGACGTTCAGGGACTCCCCATGCCTGTGTTCCCAATTCCCTCTCCCTCCTACCTTTGCTGCCATAGCCATATCTGCTGGAGCTTACATATTGCACTCACCTAACAGTTTGCACTGTCTCTAGTCTCTGCTATTTTGGCTAACTTTATTTCCCCCATCCCTCCTGGGGTGTGCTGCCAGGTGAAACGAAAACATATATATATGATATCTGCCTACCCTGCTGCTTGCAATGCCTCTACTGTACTTCCTGTGGCGTCCTTCCTGCCTGCCCACCCTTCTGCCTGTGGCATCTCTTCCTGCCTTGCTAATGTACCACTGTTAATCCTGTTATCAAAACAGCACCAGCACCTGCGTGCTATCACCTTCCTGCAGCACTGAGACTATTTTTTTTTTAATTTGGACTGTGAAAATTAGGATTCTGCCATCAGGTTCATTTGACTTTCTCTGTTGGCCCTGGATAATAGGTTCCCCATTTGAATCTTTTTTCCTTCTAGGGAGATTTTCCTTGCCACTGTTGCCTCTGGCTTGCTCACAGTGGGCTTTGGGCAGGGATAATGTAAAATGCTTTGAGACAATGTAATGTTGTGAAAATGTGCAATACAAATAAAATTGAATTGAACTGAAAAATTGATTAAGTGCCTTATATGTAAGTAGGAAACCTCTGAAGTCTGTCCTGAACCTAACAGGAAGCCAGTGCAGGGAAATAAGAACAGGGGGTATGTGTTCAGTCTTCCTGCTACTGGTGACAATTCAAACTGCTACATTTTAAATATGATACAAGGTGTTTATGTCTGGTATAACAGACCATTACAGTAGTCTAATCTACTCTATACAAAAGCATGTACTGTTTTTCAGTACGGAAACATCCATAATTTGCTAATGTAAAGGAAGCGTACCTTCAACACTGCAACAACATGCAATTTAAATGACAGGCTTACACACTATATGTCAGGGTCCATGTCCACCCAGCCCCTTCCTTTGTCTTTCCCATTTGGCCAGCTGGTGCTACTGGCCATCTTGATCCCCTCCTTGTTGCTTGCCCCTAGTGTGCTGCCCTTGCTCCCCAGACTGTTGCATAGCTCAGTGGTGTGTGCTCCCATATAATAGACCATTACAGTAGTCTAATCTACTCTATACAAAAGCATGCACTGTTTCACAGTACACAGTATATAAAATCACAGAGCAGGGACAGTGCATGCTGAGGCACAGTGTGCAGAAGTCGCCAACTTTCTGCAGAGTCAATAGCTACAGACCTCCAAACTTCATGTGGTCTTCAGATAAGGTCAAGAACAGTGCTTATAGAGCTTCATGGAATGGGTTTCCATGGCCAAGCAGCTGTATCCAAGCCTTACATCACCAAGTGCAAGACAATGTGTCGGATGCAGTGCTGTAAAGCACACCACCACTGGACTCTAGAGCAGTGGATACGTGTCCTCTGGAGTGATGAATCACACTTCTCTGTTTGGAAATCTGATGGACAAGTCAGAGTCTGGCGGTTGCCAGGAGAACAGTACTTGCTTGACTGCATTGTGCAAAGTGTAAAGTTTGGTAGAGAGGGGATTATGGTGTGGGGTTGGTTTTCAGGGGTTGGGCTTGGCCCTTTAGTTCCAGTAAAAGGAACTCTTAATGCTTCAGCATACAAAGCCATTTTGGACAATTTCATGCTCCCAACTTTGTGGGAACAGTGTGGGGATGGCCCCAACATGACTGCGCACCAGTGAACAGAGCAAGGTCTATAAAAACATGGATAAGCGAGTTTGGTGTGGGGGAACTTGACTGGCCTGCACAGAGCCCTGACCTCAACCCGACAGAATATTTTTGGGATAAATTAGAGCGGAGACTGTGAGCCAGACCTTCTCATCCAACATCAGTGCCTGACCTCACAAATGCTCTCCTGGACGAATGGACAAAAATTCCCATAAACACACTCCTAAATCTTGTGGAAAGCATTCCCAGAGGAGTTGAAGCTGATATAGCTGCAAAGGGTGGGCAACTCCAAAAACGAAAGCCTATGTATTACGAATGGGATGTCATGTGTGCGTAAAGGCAGGCGTCCCAATTCTTTTGGCAATATAGTGTATATAATAATTATAGAAAATAACTGTACAATTGTAATACTTGTAAATCCACTCATTAGCAGGTGTTTTGCTTGTGTCTAAAGATGCCAGTGTCTTCTCAGTCATTTGGAAATATTTCATTTATTCAAAATCGGACATCGAGAAAACACTGTTCCTCGGATAATCTGTATAAAAGGCTGTGGAGCTAAAGGTGGAGTCAGACAAACTTTTAGCATCTCCAATAAAGCTACATAACTGAGTTGGAGAAGTCTGTGGGTCTGCAATATGCGCAGGCTGGCACAGCCTCTAAACTCCTCCTAAAATCAGGCAACCTTGAGAAATATTACAGACATGGTGACGTTTGATGTCTTTTTATGTTTAATGTTTTTTTTTTCCCCCAGAATATATCTAGTGTGAAGGTGTGGGGGGAAAATCTGAGATATCATTTTTAGGCCATGTTCTAGATGCAAGATCTAGATACTGTAACATCGCAACTTTATCCCTGAGTAGAAAATGGAAATAAGCCAGGTGTTTGGTTTAGTGCCAGTGGTAACTTTGTCTATAACTGTACAGGCTAACGGGGCAATGATAGGTGTTTGAGCCACCCCAAACATTTATTACAATGCACTGCCGTGCTGAAGGCTACAGAAACTCTTGCTCAGCGTGTCCTCATCTAGCTCTCCCTAACACTCTCCCTTAAAATGTCCAACCTCCTAGGTCACCCCTTCAACATGAACCCCACCACTCATAACAAATACCCTATCGACAGCCTATTTATTCCCGCCTAAACTTGTCCACCCCAGTCAGAGTATCTTAACTAGGGCTGCAACAATTCATCGAGTAATTAGAATAACTCGATTACAAAATGCAAATTCTTAGCTTTGATGCTTCATTTAATCCACACGACTATGTACTGCTCAGTGATCACCAGGTTTAACACAGAGGATTGTTATGGGGTGTCAAGTGTCAAGTAGTTATTTTCGTCCACAAAATACATTTCGTGCCACAAAAAGCAGTATTTAACGACAAAATGAAAT
>JAODKL010003336.1:0-14007 GCA_026780765.1 Petrocephalus schoutedeni
CAATTTGAACTGCGCTATACATGAATCCGAAGATAAGAATGGAAATATATTAACTGAATCCAAAATATTCTAAAATATATAGAACATACACTTAGTAAACCATAGAACAATTTTCTAGCAACCCGAACATGGTAAAGTGATTGTAATTTTACATTCACATTTTAAGTGCTGTGTTTGCAAACGGCGCTCGACCGCTCTTTTACCCTTAGTAAAGTGCTTCCGGAAAGTCCCATGTACACATATATACAGTTACACCCTGCATAATGCATATCGCTAATTACATTGTTTGAAATCGCGATTTCGATTTGAAATCGATAAATCGTTCAGCCCTAGTCCACAACAAATTACACAAAGAGAGGCGTCGCGGCGCAGTCTGCAGCTAAGTGTCTGGGGCAGTTGGGTTACATTTTCATATTGTCAGCGGGTGAATTCTGAAGCTTTTGGGGAACTGGAGCGACGATCGTTATCGTGGCTCTCCGCCCCATATCTGTATCTGCAAACAGGCTACAGTGAGGGAGATTACACGCAAGTCATTTCGCAGACACGTCGCTCACTTAAGAATTGCCTGAGCAATTTTATTTAGGTCTTATAAACGGGTCTCATTTAATGTTTCATTCAAATATTTCAATACTCTAATTTAAGTGTGCCAGGACTGATGTAAAGTATGTGAAGCGTCTATAGTGTGTATAGATTTCTTACGTCTAATTTCCTCAGTTGTCCTCGCAAATATGTCGCGAATTTGGGAAAGAGGTACAGCATAAATGGCGAATATTTATATGTATCTATATAGGTTAGGATGTGAAGTAAGCAGAACTCGCATACAAACAGGATATAGATAGCCCTGGATGCGACTTTGTCCATGTATTTAGTTGAAATGTGCCTCAGTAGGACTTTTATCTCCGACGAAAGAATCGTCCGCATCATTTCCCGGCACGTAGCAATGTCATGGTTCTGTCCATGCGAGCATGGCACGGAGCTTCAAACCACAGCTGCCTGCAGTGTCGGAATAGTCCAGGGTGTGAAAGGCAGTGATGCAACGGCGCACGGTGTTACAAAATCACCTTTAAAAGTCTGGCTTGATGGAAACAGCCCCTTGATACATGGTCATACACGTGGGTGGCTGAATTCACTGAATCTGACTGAAAGTGAAACGTTATTATTATTCTTATTATTACTATTATTATTTAAATCCAGTCTAACGTTCCTAGAAAATGAAAAAGTTCCACGGAACATCATTAACTGGCAAAATGTGTAAGAACTCTTTCTGAATCTGAATCCCAGGAACTTCTCCAACACTGGATGTTCCTTCACCATAAATGCTACAGGTGCATTTGGGAGAACTTGTCAAATAAGTTAGCAAATTCTGTCCATCAAATCCTCTCCCACTACAAGATAGTGTCAAGAAGGACTTCTTCCACTCATAAAACATCTCGAACATCTCCTTGTATTACATTATTTTTCATTTTTAATTTTAGTTCTTCAATGCACATTTTTATGTAATTTATATATTTTACTATGTTATACCATATTTTACCATGTAGTTAAATTTCTCTAGACTAGAAAGCATTTTGGGTCAACCCCTGAGCTATACAAGTAAATGACTTGACTTCACCTACTGCAGTCAGAAAAAAAGGTATAGTCTTGGTACAGTTTTGCTCCTCGATGTACCCCCAATGGTACAAAAATGTTCCTTAAGAGTCCATTTCTGTATGTTAAATGGTACATTTACCTAAATGTAGGGTATAGGTGGTAGACCCTTGAAGGTATAGCCAAGTAATTGTACCCTCAAAGGTAGAAATAGGCACAATTTTCTGACAGGGTATGTTCTCTTTAAATTTGTTTGCACTACGTTTACGATATCCATTCGCATGCCAAATGCTGATAGACTTTCTCTAATTGACAAAACTAAAGACTCATATTTGAATTAATTAAAGACTCATACATGAATTAATACTTTCGTCTCTTAACACTTTTTTTGTGCCACACTGCTAGGCTTGCAATGTCTATTGGTCAATATATTATACTGCATTTATGTCAAACAAAACCGGATCTAGGTAATTTCACGTGGCTTCTTTCCAGCGTACATTTGCACTGCCACCTAGAGCTCAAAGTGAAATCCGCACGTTATTTGCCCATCCGGAGAAAGTAGATCAGTGATGCAGTGGCTGTACCTGCAGGGAAGCCAGAAGCCAAAGCTATCGATTTACCGGTAGTTCTACGGTCCAACCCTCACCTATGGTCATGAGCTCTGGGCAGTGACTAATTTCATGGCAGAAATGAGTTTCCTCCACAGGATGTCTGGGGCAGACCCAGGACACGCTGGAGAGCTGGTTGGGGATAGGGTGGTGTGGGTATCCCAGCTTAGACCCACCGTGACCCAACTAAGTGGTGGAAGAATTAATGAAAATTAATTTAAGAATTAATTAATGAAAGAACAAGTGAACAAATATCCAAGAGATACCACAAAAACAATTGGCTGTTTTCCTACATATGCATTAATTGCGATAATTGTATGTTACTGTACATGCACCTAAATTGATTTGCACCTTAATCTGTACTTCTGATCTATGTTTGTGTGTTGAACCGAAGAATAAGATATTCACTGTATAGTGGAACCGACTGTACACATAGACGCTTGAATCTGATTATACATTATTTTATGACTGAGCTCAGGGATACCTCCGTTCTATATTCCAGGAAACACAGAACAGATAGATACAGTCGTGGCCAAAAGTTTTGAGAATGACACAAATATTGGTTTGTTGCTTCAGTTTCCATGATGCCAATTTGCATATTCTTCAGAATGTTATGAAGAGTGATCTGATCAATTGCAATTAATTGCAAAGTCCCTTGTTCAATTGGGTTTCAATTGTTCAAATGGTTCAATTGCTGTGAAGAAGGCTTCAGGGCACCCAAGAAAGCCCAGCACCGTCTCCTAATGGTGATCCAGCTGCAGAATTGGGGCACCACCGGTGCAGAGCTTGCTCAGGAACGGCAGCAAGCAGGTGTGAGCGCATCTGCACAACTAATAGACAGGAATCTACTGAAAATTGTCTTTGTAGACTTCAGCTCCACTTTTAACACCATCATCGCAGACAGGCTGCTAGACCCCTACTCTAATTCCTCTATGCACACGACTGCAAACCGCCTACCCAGGAAACGGCCTCATTAAACTGGCCGATGATACCACTGTATGTGTGGGCTGATTTCGAGAGGTGATGAGGGTAACTTCTGGAACGAGGCCCTGAAGCTGATTTTTTTGCTGAGCACTGCTCCATCTGGTTCTGAACACCACAAAAACCAAAGAACTTATTGTAGATTTCAAGAAGAACAGGCCTGACCTCACCCCCCTCCATATCAACCGCGACTGCGCTGAGAGGGTCTCATCTCTGCCGACCTCTCCTGGTCTGCAAACACCACGGCGGTCATCAAGAAGGCCCAGCAGCATCTACACTTCCTGAGGCTGCTCGGGAAGAACGACCTGGACAGCAAACTGCTGGAGACCTTCTACAGAGCGTGCATAGAGAGCCTGGTGTCGTTCTGCATCTCTGTGTGGTACGGCGGCTGCTCGGAAGCAGACAGGAAGAGGCTTCAGAGAGGGGTGAAGGCAGCACAGGAAATTGTCAGCTGACCTCTACCCACCTTGGACGACATCTACAACTCCCACTGCCTCACCAGAGCAAGGGACATTGTGAAGGACAGCTCACACCCACCTATTCCACCTGCTGTCCTCTGGTAGGCACTACAGGTACATTAAGTCAAGAATGGAGACTGAAGTTTAGCTTTATCCTGAAAAAAACCCACAGAAACACACCCATGAAACAGAGTGGGAATTAGACACGGAAAGGCAGACATCGTGCTGCTTTCCGTGAGCACTTGCCCAGTACAGGCACTGGCCTATCCCCAGAAACAAAAGGCAAGAGACTGCATGGAGAGAATTGGAACAAACTAAAACGTAATGAAACGTAATGAGTCGCATAATTAAGCAACCTCCTAAAGCAGCGGTGGCCAATCTCATTGGCAAAGGGCCCGGCATGTATGCAGGATTTTGGGATAACCTTTAGGTCAGCTGTTCAAACCCAGGTGCGATGACTTCAGCAAATCAGTTTTTAATCTAATTAGGGAGTTCCGGCAAAAACCTGGACACACAGTGGCCCTATCTGGATAAGATTAGCCACCCCTGTCCTAAAGAACTGCAGTGCTGTCTTGGTGTCCTGACAACCGAATGACAGGGCAGTTGGGAAAACAAGAGAGCATGCTGTATTTTTGTTCATGATTTTTCCCCAGTACACACCTAGGATGCTTTAAATGACTAAACGGATGTCTCATGTTAACAAGGTTAGCAAATATTTCCAGTGGAACGGAGACCCAACAGGGTCTGCAGAAGAAATTAATAGGACATCACTAAAAGAACGTTCCTTCGAGTGGATTTCGAAGACAAGAAACACATCAAGAAATTTCACTGGAATTTGTTAATTTCTGGATAAATAAAGACAACGAGAATGTTAAATACAGACAGTTTATTCAAAGCTATTTTCAAAGTGCTTCCATTTGCTCTGTATTTTCATCAGTACTGTACAATAAGTCTAAACTGTATGACAGTGACTATTCCATACTGGGTGTTTACGCAATGTGTGTATGCATGTATGTACGTGTTGCAAGGATCCTACACTGAAATGTGCGAACTACATGTCATTTTCCGCTCAAAAATGCAAACCAAAAAACTTAAAAATAAAATAATCTGCAGTGGGATTTACAGTAAAAGGTTAAGGGTCATCCAAACACACCAGCATCCTACACGCCTCACCGACTTTATGGTGAGGTCAGATGGTCACAAGTTAGAGATCGTCATCCTCATCTGGGAGTGCTGTTTCTGATGCCACCTTTAAAGGAAAGATGATTACACTGGATGACGCCGTGTTGACATAAATGACATGTTTATAACGCTATAAAATTCCCATTCCCAATCAATAATTTGAAATGATGTCTTTAGACCTCAATAAAATGAAGATAAGCAAAACGGTAAATTCAAGTAGAATTTTGGTCAATAAAAGGCTAATAAAGGGGGACACTTAACACACAAGCGGCTCGTACTCACTTTGAGGTCATGCTCATACTGCGCAGCGAGGCTGGGGTCCATGGCCACCTCAGGGGGGGCCAGAGCCGGCATAGCTACAAATTCCAGGTTAGGATCTCCAATCAGCTTCCTGGCCAGCCAGAGGAAAGGCTTCTCGAAGTTGTAGTTACTCTTCGCAGAGATGTCATAATACTACATGGAAAGATGGGGAGATGGGGGGGTGCACAGGTCCACATGTGAACATAAATATCATCTGAATACCAATACCACACCCGTACACATATATAATATATATGTATATATAAAATGTATATATATACACACACACACACACACACACACACAGATATATATATATACACATACAACTGCAAAACTAGTTGTGAGCCACCCAATACACAGTTCATAACTCCATTTGTGTGATGCAAGTCTTGATAAACCTAAATCCAAAGCAAATACTTGACCCCATAATGGTCACACTCCTGATCGACGTGGGGCCACCAGCAGGCAGAGAGGCGGCCCTGGTACCTGCAGGTTCTTCTTGCGGTGAAAGACGATGCTCTTGGCCTTGACCTTCCTGTCCTTGATGTCCACCTTGTTGCCGCAAAGGACGATGGGAATGTTCTCGCAGACGCGCACCAGGTCACGGTGCCAGTTGGGCACGTTCTTGTAGGTGACCCGAGAGGTCACGTCGAACATGATGATTGCACATTGAGCTAGAGAGAGAGAGAATCTGCATCAATAAATCAGGGCACCAAAACTCGGGAGGCATAATGAGTCATGGGGTATGTTGTGAGCACACAGGCAACATGAAACAGGCACACATACTTAAGAGACGGAACTAAGGAAGGACACTGAGTGACAAAGAGGTTACCTTGTATGTAGTAACCGTCCCGCAGCCCCCCGAACTTCTCCTGGCCAGCCGTATCCCAAACGTTGAACTTGATGGCCCCTCTGTTTGTGTGAAAGACCAAGGGATGTACCTCCACACCCAGGGTAGCTACGGAGCCACAATAATAAAAAGAAAACAAACACTGAGCCTCAAATCAGGAGGGTGCAATTCACCATAGGCATCCTTCGCCAAAGCCTGAAGATCTAGAAGACCAGCTTTCACATTAACATTCCATACTGGCCTGATCAAGTCAGTCCTCTACATTCAAGCCATCAGAGAACATGTGTATTTCAATATGGACAGTATTTCTACATTAACCTACAATTAACCTATAATGACAGAAAACCAATTAAGGAAGCATGGAAAATTGGGGGTGATGGAGCACTTACCAACATACTTCTTCTCAAACTCTCCTGTCAAGTGTCTCTTCACAAAGGTGGTCTTCCCAGTTCCACCATCACCCACCAACACCAGCTGCAAGGGAGGAAAACTCAATCCGACTAAGCCAGTCTAATTTCGCATGCTGCGCTGTATATTCTCTTCCACTTAAGGCATTTTAGACATCGCGCAGGAGCAAGCCGGAGCGGAACCCTACCTTAAACTGGACCTGCGGCTCCCCTTCCGCCATGATGTGTCTTCAGACTGACGCTGCTGTATTGAGGGAGACAGCGATCGCAGAGTAAAGGCGTGAGTCTGCGTCACAAGCCCAAGCCGAGATTGCTCACTCCGCGGCGCAGCCCGTCGCAGCCCCAGGCCAGCCAGCCAGCCGCCTTAAGAGCGGCACCGGGATCAAACCGGATGCAGTCAGATGCCGCCTTCACAGGGCGGGCAGCCCGGCTGCTTTAGCAGGACCACCATGCTCTCAGATCGGATGATATTAAACACCTCAGTAGCTCCCGACTACCGTACTGTGCACACGGCTATCATCTACTATAAAGATCATTCCAAATATGCGTAAGGAAGACCCCCGTACTTTAGCTACTACGCCTGAGCGACAATTAGCTTATTCACTCTGCCTCATCCTTTAATAGACTAAGCAAGCTAAATGGGGGGTAAAATGCGCCATCCGCGTTTATTTCTCGGCCTCCCGACACTTACTGGAGCTCGAGCAACGTAAATGGACACGCTGGACATATTCCAGAGAGTTGGTGAGACATGCAGGCATAGCAGTTAGCATGCTGGCTAGCTGAGAGGCTAAGCATTTCACGTCCACTGCTGTTATGCAAACTCTCAGGATAAGGGAGGAAAATCGTGTCGGGAATAATTGGCGGCGACGCGTCGCGCGCGATTCGCGGCGAGGATTAATGCGCTTTCCGCTCCGAGACGTTACACGATCGCCCTGCGTGAGAAACGCTGGCCTGGACTTACCCGGCGTTGGGTGGAAAGAGAAAAAGAGCAAATGGAAGCTGTACATGAGCCTCGGCGTGGAGCGGGGCGCCACTTCCGCCTGCGTCACGTGACCGGGCCGAGCGGGCCCGGGGCCCCGCCCACCGCGCGAAAATGGCGGCCCACGCTGCCGGAAAATCACGGAGGCTTTCAGGCAGAGGAGGAGGGGAAAATAACTTCATTTCACGACGTGTAAAAATCAGTCTTTACAGAGGTGAGATGGTTTAGGCTAGCCAAAGACGTTCTTAGGCCTACACTTACAGGGGCGACACCGGTTGTTTTTTTAGGAAACTGAGGTACCCAGGGAGAATAAAGTTAGGAACAATGAATATGCCTTACGCTTAACTGGCGTCCTATCCATGGTGTCCCCCGTTGTGGCTCAGCTGCTACTGGAATGTTACAAATGGCCTCAAAACATACCAGTAAATATGACAAGTCAGTGCGATTTAAGTATTTTATTATAGGTTTTTTTGCGATTTATAGATTTTGTTTTGCTGTTGACACACAAGCAGCACATATGAGAAAGTAAAATATATTTTTCACGCTAAGACGCCGAAGGCCAGAACAGATGCCCCTGGCCGCTTATCTGTATAGGGAGTCATCCTCTACACTGGCGGCGATATCAGCTTCCCACTTACCGCCGCTATTGAAAAGCCTCTGCTTGTTGTACAGCAGCTCCTCATGTGAAAAAAAGAGGGACACCAAAGGGACATGGGGGGCACACCTTCCATAACCATCTGAGACACACCATCCACACACACATAAAATGGCCTTGACAGGGAAAGCTGCCTGCTAGAATCCATAGTAGATTCCCATTCGTCCAGGGTTCTGCCTTGACTATAAGGGCCCAGGGGGGCAGGTGGGGCAGGAAGTGTGGGAGTGAGCGCCGTGAGCCCCTTGATATCTGAGAAAAGCCATGGGTGACCGAATCAGAGACACTGTCTCACCCCAGAGGAGGGCCTGAGCAGTCTGGCCTGCCTTAGACTTCATGTCACTTATGAGAGTAAAAGTGACTACTCAGGTATTTTACAGAGATCAGCTACCCCACAGAAAGCAGCATGGTAACACATCCCAGACAGGCACCCGCACATTTCTCGGTGCACTGCACTTACCATATATTTCCCTCTGGAATGACAAACCGAACTTATGAACCAGAAGTGGACAAGCAGTGATAGTGTTTCAAAACAATAACTGATGACAGAATCCATCAACAAGTCGCTTCTCTTAGGATGCCATAGTGGCTGCGGGTTTTTGATTGTGGGTTTTATTCTCACCCTGTGCTCTGTGTGTGAAATCCAGCAGGTACAAAAACATGTGTAGAAGGCCAGCTGGCATTCCTAAACTACCCACAGCATGCGAGTGTATGCCCTACAGAAGCCCCATTAAATATTTCTGCAACATTATGTTTCACCTTGCTACAAATGAATGCCTTAGTGATTGTGTATCAGTAACAATCATCACAGGCAGCATGGCCTTTAATTCCCTTATTTCCAGATTCTGGATTTTGTTTTGTGTTTAGTCTTTCCCTATCTCAGTGTAACATGCAGTAAACACAGGGCTACAGACGTCATTAAGAAGACATGTTTGGGACAGGAATGAACTTCTCAGCTTAAATATTTTTCACTTTTCAGTGCAACACAGAATAATAAGCACATTCAATTCTTTACAAAGTCTCTAGTGCTTGGAGCAAAGTATAAACTTACCCTGCCTGTTTTCATCACTCTGCTAAGGGCTTAAACACCTCACCCTAATTCTTATGTCATTAGAAGCCTGTAAAACTTCAATAAAATAGTTCTATACAGGTTTGCAATATTAGCAAATAATATTAGCAAAGGTAAACTACAAAATGGTAAAGGGATTTTAAACAACAGATTGCCAAAGAATAAAAATTATAATAACAAATCGTAACCTTTTTAAAAAGCCGTTGTTATAATATCCAGGTAACAGGATTACAAACAAAGGTAACTACCCAAGTAGAATTACTAAATGGCTCTGACCAAAGTAGTCATTGTGCCATCTACCTATAAAAGCGCATAAGCTGACATAAGTTTGGGTTGCACCTGTTGGGAAGCCGGAAAAAGACAAACTGCCCCCCCCCCTCCCTCTAGGAAAGATGACCGCTGGGGTCCTTTTAAATGCAATTCTCCGGGTAAACCTGCAAAAAGTCATAAAACCAGTGATTCTGCAACACCCTAAGCCCAACTGTGCAGTTCGTCTCTAGGGAGCTCCACTCCCTAACCACCACGCGACTTCTATCTGTCTTCAGTGACTTTAAATGACTGAATAAAGTAAAGCACCTAAACAAACAGCATTAATCTACTACGAAAAATGACCGATTCCAGGTATCGACCGTATGCGTCAGTAATGTGGAAAAAAGCATTATAACGTCTCATATTTTTTTTTCTGAACGTGCGCAGGAAGTCAGTCTAGTTAGAGGAAGACATGTGGACTGGCTAAGCCGCCATGTCTGAAGTGGCAAGGGAGGGCTAGTTTTCATAATACGAATTTAAATCGTCAGTTTATTGATGTACTGCTATTTAAACTATTTTAATGAATTTTAGGAATATTTTACTTTATGTTACTGTTGACTGGAAACCTGTGATGAAGTTACGCGTTATTTTAGTTTAGTGTGTGCACTCTACTTTGAACTTTTGAAAGTGGGCGCTGTTTTTTTTAGTAATAATACTGCAGACCCCAATAGATCAGATGCTAGTTAAAACATTCTTTGAATTAAAATTCGAAATAAATATTAATTTGTTAAGAAAAAATAGTTTATTTATGCCACCCTTTAACAAATTGATAAATTAATCATATGTCAAGCTCTATAGAAAGACTTCAAAACGATTCAGTGTAACAAACGGGCGGAAGGGCAGAAAATCACACACCCACTGTTCTTTTTTCCTTTACGAAAGACAGTGCGCATCACTCGCACATCGGCTACTCCCCAACAGACAAGCGAGCATCTCACCAAATGTACTGACACAGGAAACAGCGACCCAAGGTACTTCATTTCATTATAATGACAATAATTGTATCCTCACTATTGCGAAGAGCAGCATTTAGACCGAGGTACCTTTACAGATGGACGTGCTTATAGCGGTATTGGATCAGACCAAATTTTGACTGCACCTGTTAATATCACAAAGTCATTGAATCGGATAGTGTTATTCCTTTGTAAAGTGATTATTATCATTATCATATTATCATTATCATTATATGAATGGCATCGAACATGAATCTTTAAGAGGGCAATAATGTCAGTTTAAATAACATTTAAAAACATTTTTATTAATCGTGTATGCGAAATACATATTCAAAAAAAAAATTAACATTCACTTTACACCAGTTAAAAGAAAAGAAAATGAAACGGGGTTTCATTGCGATAACAGAGTGTGATTACTGTTTTCCTCGTTCTCTCTTTATTTATTTGACTTCCAATGTTTTTGTTCGTTAGGGATGGATCCTCTGGCGGCCCAGTCTGAGTTAAATGGCGGGGACAGCTCTGGTTCCGATGGGGGGTCAGTGTTTAGCGTCAGCCTACCACCAACAGAGACTGACCGCTTTGGGTTTCTCCTGGGAACCGAATCCACTGTCGGGTCAGTAACTCAGAAGAATGTAACACATAAATGTTATAAGCATTACTGTCTCTACATTTACCTCTATTACTTCTCCAACCTCAACATCCTGGCATGTTGTCATAGAAACAATCGCACCGTCAGAGTGTGTGGTTTTCCTGTTTCCTGTTTTTGGTGACAGCTAAACATGTTGTAACCTCGTTCTGTGTGCTGCAGATTTAAAAGAAACAGTTTACTGACAAAACAATATAGGCCTAATGATTATGCAATTGTTTAATTTGGGGAAAAAATGAAACTAGCAAAAATGGAAGTGTTCTTGGTGGCCTTTTATGTGTGAAAAGATCAGGGTTGCAGCTTAGATCTGACAAACTCATCCAGCTCGACCCTGTGATGTTGACCACTGATGATGAATATAGATGTAGTTATTTATTGTAGTGTTTTGCTGAGAAGGTTGTTACAAATCAGGAAAGGAAAAATGAACATGTTGAAAGGCACACATATCTCAGTCTTTCAGTTACTGCTTGACAATAAGAATCTTATGAAGGCTTGGAAAGAATTTATAAGTAATGTAAGGTCAAATACAAAGATTTGCTCTTCACTCTATGTCCTCGCAAACTCAACATTGTGACTAAATATTACAGGCCAATAAACCAAAATTTATCCCGGTTGAAAGTGCCAGATGTTTTTATTAAGTAGAAAATAGTTTCCTGAAGGTGGAAGTGAAAGGACTAGAATTGGTGCTAAGGCACAACATAGGTCAAAACAACTGAAATCCAACCAAGCGTGATGGAAAATACCTCTTTCTATACCGTGCCCTATACTACAACACGTTAGCTGAAATGATTCTTTTTCTTGTGAAACTGGTCATCTTAGGCAGTCAGGACATGTCCCTGAAGTGTGACAGCATGTGACTTAAAATGTGACGCGTGCATGATTCGGAGTTGATTTGGTTGCGTTGTCTTGGCGTGACAGGAGTGATGGGCCGCCACCTGAGCTGGTCAGGCAGAGAGAGACAAAGTGGCTGAACATCATCATGCAATGGGACCGCATCCTGGTGAAGAGGTCCAACAAGGTGAGGCCAGTCGAGCTGAACAAGGCTGCATCTGCTTCAACTTTTAAGCATTTCCCGTACCGTCCTCGAGCACGACAGCGTGTCAGGATCAGTGACGCTGACTCAGAGCGAGCGCAGAAAATACTTGAACAAAAAAAAAGGATGAAGTTTCATATTGACTGTGACAGGACTGTGCAATTATTATGTTACTCTGACACAATTACGGTCAAGCAAAGAGATGCATAGGTGTTCGTGATGGAAGCACATGGAACACAATAAAACTAAAAGACGATAAGGGAACATGATGGACTGGTTTTTTTTTATTTTTTAATGCAGAGACAGGAAATCGCACAATTCGCCTTACATAAAGGTAACCACTGGCCACATATAGAATGTAGGTGAAGCGTGCGTCATATTCTCATATTTCTATATGTATAAAAAGCCATGTGTTGTTGGTGTTAGCAGTTTAGGTAACCTCCTATCATCAGCCAATGTAGAAATATAAGGAAGAGGACCTATAAAGGTAGATCAATTACTCTTGAAAAATAAAGGGAGCAGCTTTTCTGTGTTTCCTCCCAATTTTGGCAATGGAATATAGATAAAAAAAAAACATTTTTAAACACTGTTTTTGTTTCTGTGTATGCTTTAAAAATTCAGCGAGGTGTTCTGTTAATGACATTCCTCCCAATTCCCTCAGGTTAAAGAACAATGTCGGAAAGGTATCCCAGCATCCCTCAGGGCCCGATGCTGGCCACTCCTCTGCCGGGCCACAGAGAGGATGAAAGCAAATGGAACACTTTACATGGTAAATACATATTTTCTTACCTGCTTTTGTGCCTGTTCTGGCATCTGAGACGCACATCTGTACCACGGACTAGGGAGGCACCGACCTGGCTTCTGCAGCCCTGATACTCATACTGATACCTGAGCTTTGGGTATCGGCCAGTGCAGAGTACCGATTCCGTACCAGTGTTTAGTTAATGAGCTATGTGCCTCTCTGTGTGGAAGAGACTGGGACCAGCGCAAAGCAACACCAGGCATGACCTAAGCACTGCTTTCCTAACTTTGTTAAACAAAATGTAACAAAATGTATAAAATAAACATATATAAAAAATAACTGAATTGTTATTTATTATTAAATAATAGTGATGTGCTTGAAAGTTCTCTACGGAGGAAAAAAATCTTGACTGTAGTGGTAATTTGGCTATGAATAAATAATTTATCTAAGTAAAAGTAGACTGTTACCAAAATGCCCTTTAGCAAAACATTCAATTATACTGATGTATATATATAATGACCTGATATAAAGCATCCTTATTTTTATCCACTAATCGGGTGAAGTCTGACTATAGGTCATGTAAGCGGCTGCCTGCTAGCAGACTGTTTTGCAGAAAAGAAAAAAAAGGTGCATCTAGTTCTTTGGGGGTGGCAGACCAGAGGTACTTTCAACAAGTGCATTACTGCACCGCTCGTCTGATTCAGCCTCCAAATCGCTGCCAGTTCCTGTCATGTTGGATACATGCAATCCATGCATGTGCCTAGCTGCTTTGCCATATTTTAATACACTTGGCAGAATATATTAGTTATTGTGTTTCGATCGGGTGCAAAGAAATCCAGGAACATTGTCAAAATATAACCCTTTACCTAAGAATCACTTCGACGTTTAATGTATGGCCTGGAGCGCATTAACTTCCTTATACCTCAGTTACTACATATTTGGCTTATTTGTACAGCATGTACATTATATTCAAATTAATCAACCAAAAATGAACTTATTAGTAAAACTACTATTTAGGTTTGGGTAGTAGGCCTGTACCATACCACTGAAGTGTATTTTTTTGGATTTTAAATTAAAAGAATAGTGTGGCTTTTAAAATTGCTCTGGTGTAATGTCAGGCCTGCGATTGTTAAATATTTTAGTTATATATGACCCAAGCCACCGTAAGTAAGTTGTGATATCATTTCCAGTGCTAGTCCCACATCTCGACACAAGAACAGTTTTTACCATCAAATTTATTGAATATTT
>JAODKL010003483.1:0-27924 GCA_026780765.1 Petrocephalus schoutedeni
GTCTGCGCCAGTGCCTGCAGCTGCGCCCGCAGCCCCGTCTGCGCCAGTGCCTGCAGCTGCGCCCGCAGCCCCGTCTGCGCCCGCAGCCCCGTCTGCGCCAGTTCCTGTCTCACCTGCGCCAGTTCCTGTCTCGCCTGCGCCAGTTCCTGTGTCATCCCTGCGAGGGCGCAGGTCTCAGAGGTGGTCCCGCCTCTCTGTCTCTGCTGACCTCCTCGAAGTCTCCTTTTACTTCTGATGGAATCCGGCGCAATTCCGCGTTTTACCCTGACCCCCACGTGGTTTTCCCCTTCTTTGGTCGTTTTTCCGGTCGTGTTAGCAGTACCTGTGACAAAAGAAAAAAGTGAATAGGTAACGTTTTCGAATTTTCTATTATTTTCTTTGTTCATATCTCTGGCACGTGGTCTTTCTACGTGGCGCGCGTCGTTTCCGGCACGTTTGTTTATCAACACGGAATCCATTGTTTGTAAATATTCCGCGTTTTACCCTGACCCGTACCCAATAGACTTAAGCAGTGTTGCCAACTATTTTCAATGGAAAGTAGCTAAAGTTTGCTCGAAAAGTCGCCAAATGTCGCTAGATGACGTCATGCGTATATTTGCATATTGATGACGTAATTACGTCGTATTTGCCTTCTGCGTGTTTTCCCTAATCCTTCCTCACGTGTCCAATAGAAAACTGTTATAAATTACGTTACATATTTTCTGTGAGTAATATAAGTGCATCATAAGTAGAAATAAGAAGAAACAGTCAAATTAAATACTTTTATTTCAAGCAAAGGAGAAGCAGGTAAGTTATTGGTCCGTGGCAACACCGTTTGCATATGCGCAGCTCATTCACATCTATGTCAGCTACCGTGCGGTCACGGGAATATGCTGCTCCTTTCAGCCGGAGCTAGCGCTCACTGATCAGAGCAGACACAGGGAGATGAGTAACTGTACCGGGAAAGCAAGACCTCGCGTTTACAGGACAGTACTGGCGACATTTGGAAAGTTGCTAAGTCGTCAAGGGGGTCTGAAAAGTCGCTAAATCTAGCGACAAAGTCGCTAAGTTGGCAACACTGGACTTAAGTTTGGCGGGGAAAACTCCGGGCTCGGAAGGTGAAGTCCTGGAGAGGTTTGGCGGGGGAAAACTCCGGGCGCGGAAGGTGAAGTCCTGGAGAGGTTTGGCGGGGGAAAACTCCGGGCTCACAAGGTGAAGTCCTGGATAGTTGACGGCGTACCAACAAGTTGTAATTTAGTTGTATGTAATAAAACTAATAAAGGACTTTGAAAGAGATTTATAATTGATTAACAGATTAATTGAGTAATAATCTAGAGCGCTTTTAGCTGCTATGCGTTCGCTCAGTACACAGTACAATATGACGGGGAATAAAATCACAATTGTTTCCACTATAAATAAATCGCTCAACTAAATGATAGTAACAATAATTTCATCTTCTTTATTATTATTTTTATTATTATTATTGTTGTTGTTGTTGTTCTGTGGGGCAAGCCCTCCAAAGTACCTTCAGTTCCAAAAGTTGCCCATGACCCTGTTTGGGAAAAGTGGTTGGAACATGTCATTTATTGTATATTTTCAGACCACGTCATGACTTAGAACTTCAGAAGCTATATAACTATATATAAGCCGTTTTTCATTACTGTTTGAGACTGAAGAGTCCTGTTACTGAGTGGTACCGGGCAGATGGTGGGGACGTGGTGACAAGGTTTTTAGCCAAAATGTCTGTGATTAGTCATGCATTCTTGTTTGGATTTAAAGTTTTTCTTGGCTTTTCTGACATTCAGTTTGCAGGCAAAATAGGCAGCATAGTATCCCCCTCACAGATGCCCCCCAACCTGGAATGACCCCCTTGCTTTGATAAGTTCTCAGAATTTTTACATCCATAGCTGCATAAGTGAGTGTTTCCCATTGGCTACATGGTGCTTAGTGAATCTTTGATTTCTCAGCCTGGGGGCTTTGTGTTTCCACTAGTTTAAATCAGTTTTTATTACTCAGATAGACTGCCTTATCTGAAGCAACCAAAACACTTAATACATTCCATATTAAATCCATATTAAAATTAAATATCACCAGGCAGTTTCAACCCTATGTTTACGTTGATTTTTATGTCATGTGTGAAATGCTAGTTTTGTTTAATGTTTTAACAGCACTTGTAATATTCAAATTACTATCATTTCAAAGTAATGATCCATTTTTCTAAGAAATGTGATTTTTCTGGTTACATTGGTAAATGCAAATCAGTGTCATATGTTAATGTAATATCCTGGGTGGCTATTGGCCAATCCCTTAAATTATTTCACCATTTGTTCCCAGATCTCTATCTTTGTTGGTCTTTCATCATTATATTTATGACAATAAACCTGAACTTGTTCACATATTTCCGGGGAAGGTCAACAAAAAAGGTCATGTACAACCTGTCCACTTTTCTCAGGTAACTATGGATGCATGTTCTGTAGTGTCAGTTATGTCACGAGGTATGCTTTTCACAGGGAATTCGAGGGAGCTGGAGTTACTATGGAAATTAAATTTTATTATGTGGACCTGCTTCTTGTCACAGAAAGTAATGTAATTTGCAACTTCAAATCTAATACATAACTTCATTGCTGTATTTTAACAGCACTCTTAATAATGGCAAAAGCACTACTGACTGCACAATTACCATGTATACATACGCATAATAATAAAGTCAGTTCAGCTGCAGAATTAGAAACAGTCCAATGCTGAACTACGTAAAATAAAGGCTGTGTAATTGCAACAGAGAACCTGTAGCGCACAGGATTCTTGTACTCAGCGCTTGAAGTGTGGAAAAACAGGTGACCATATTCCCCTTGATATTCAGTACCAGGTGCAGGTACTCCCCTTGTTATTCAGCACCAGGTGACCATACCCCCCTTGTTATACAGCACCAGGTGCAGGTACTCCCCTTGTTATTCAGCACCAGGTGCCCATACTCCCCTTATTATTCAGTACCAGGTGCAGGTACTGCCCTTGTTATACAGCACCAGGTGCCGGCACTCCCCTTGTTATTCAGTATCAGGTGCAGGTACTCCCCTTGTTATTCAGTACCAGGTGCTGGCACTCCCCTTGTTATACAGCACCAGGTGCCGCTACTCCCCTTGTTATTCAGTATCAGGTCCCCGTACTCCCCTTGTTATACAGCACTAGGTGCAGGTACTCCCCTTATTATTCAGCACCAGGTGCCCGTACTCCCCTTATTTTTCAGTTCCAGGTGCAGGTACTCCCCTTGTTATTCAGTATCAGGTGCCGGCACTCCCCTTGTTATACAGCACCAGGTGCCGCTACTCCCCTTGTTATTCAATATCAGGTGCCTGTACTCCCCTTGTTATACAGTACCAGGTGCAGGTACTCCCCGTGATATTCAGCACCAGGTGCCTGTGCTTTGATGCTGTGAACTGGTCTGCTTGTATATAATGCTTATTAATTTTGGTGCATTTCACTTGAGGAAGAGGATTTTAAATTGCAGCTCCCTGCTCTAAACTACTACTGCACTACTTGTTCCCAATATTTTAAATATTTCTAAAAAATGTCATTCGTTTTATGCACATCAAGAATTTGAGTTTGTACAGAAAGGAATTTGTTTCTGTCCATCCATCCATCTTCTGACCACTTGTCATGGTTATGGTCATATGGAGGTTAGAGCCCATCCATGGCAGCTGGCGCCTGGTCCTGTACACTCTGGATGGGATACTAGAAACCAGCAGCTGTTTCTTTTAGGGAAAGTTCAGTAATTGACTGAGGTCCAGAAATTGCAACTGATATATATACCACAAATTACTCTTTTTTTTGTCACAGCACCAGGGAAGTGCAATCATTTATTAAGCAGGCTAAATTGGTGACCAAAGAACATTACTTGAAAATTCTGATTGAGTTCTTAAATGCTTCAGCAACTGAATGGTGGATATAATACAAAGGCTGAGGGAAAAATGTTCAAGTTTGATTATGATAAGGCAGATGTAGTTCATGGCTAACCCAAATTCACCTTCAGCAGGAACATTACTTCCCCCATGCAAGGTGAACCTCCTTTTCAGGGAATATGGTAGAGAGTAGGTGGGGGGGAGGGCAAAACCAGCACAAGAACCAAAAGGGCTTCCTTAGAGAAAGCTTAATAAAACCTCAGGAACAAAACACGCTCATAAGGATAGAATGAGGAGAAATTGGAACTTATAGAAAAGATTATTTTGTACTGTATGTTTCTCGTAATTGATGGCCACAATTATCTGTTCTTTTCTCTAATCAGTCACCTTTTGTTGCAGTAAATCATACTTGTAGTTAGAGAAACTCTCTGCAAGGGCTGTGTGAAGAAGAAATCTTCACAGAACCAAAACTATCAACACTGCACTATGCCTGTTACGCCTCATTATGTAATAACACCGCATTATGTAATAACACTGCATTATGTAACAGCTTGACGAAATGTAATAAATTTTAGCTTTGTTATGTCTCCCACATTTTGTAATAATTTGCTGCATTTTGTAATGATATTTTAATTTCGAAATGCGGCAGACTATTACAAAATGCAATAATTCGTACATAATGAAGTGAAAATTTATTACACTATGTCAAATCACTACATGATGCAGCATTACAATGGCCCTTAATACAAATTTCAGTCTGATTTATTACACAGGACTTTAGGAGTTTATAGTTAATATGTGTACTTTATGAATAAACAGTGTGCAACTTAGGTGTCCACATTTGTAATAGACTAATTTTCCAGTTACTGCAGTAGCACTAAAATTACTTGGATGATCCATATTGCATGCTAGTTTCCCAAAACATCAACAGGCTTCTCATTTCATCACTTTCATAATTCACTGGACCAGACAAGATAGCATTAGATGCTTGTGCACGATTGCCGGAAGTTGCTTCAGTGGAAGTGAAATAGAACACTGAATTGTTCTCTCTGACTTAATGCTTGAATGCACAGGAATAATAAATGTTTTTCTTTCTGCCGCCTTTCCAAAGTCTGATACGATAGAGAGTTTACTGTGTGCTTGTTAAGTCGGCTCATTTAGCCAATTATGTAAAACCGTATGCAACCCAGGAGAGTCGGAGGGTTTAACCACTACTGCAGCATTTCCACTGAGTGCTGAGCATTAGAGACAGGAACCTGCAGCCGAGCGTATTTGTGCCACTCATTTGTTTTGTAAATGAGATTCCACTTGGTTGCCATCCCTGCAACGTTTCAAACATTGAATCTATATGCTGCAAGTGAGTGCTAGTAAAGGCGTTTATAAATGAGCTTTTACCAACACACCTGTTTGATACTTATTATTATCATAGTCCTGTAAATGGTTCTAAAAAGCCCTATTAAATGAATAGAAAGTTTTTAGACAGTAGACAGCTAGTGAACGTCTAGCAAAAGGATTTTAGTCAATAAAACAAGTTAATTAATGCTTAAATTCCTTATCACTGTTACCTGGCATCCAACATTTGACTACATATTTGACAGTGATGATAAAGCAGTCAGAGTACTGTGTAAGTTTAACAATAATTACTTTCAGGTGTTTGCTGGGCTCCAATTAATCTTATCTGATGGTTTATACCTTGAAAGTAAAATGTGGTCACCCAGAAAGCAGTACAAATCCAATTAAGGATCAAGAAATTTTATTGTCATTGTGCAGAAAAGAAAATTTCAAGGAAGGCTGAAATCACAGGGCGGCACGGTGGTGCGGTGGTTAGCACTGTCGCCTCACACCTCTGGGACCGGGGTTAGAATCCGGCCATGTGTGTGGAGTTTGCATGGTCTCCCAGTGCCGTTGTGGGGTTTCCTCCGGGTACTCCGGTTTCCCCCCACAGTCCAAAGACATGCTGAGGTTAATTGGAGTTCCTAAATTGCCCCTAGGTGTGTATGTGTGAGTGAATGGTGTGTGAGTGTGCCTTGCGATGGGCTGGCCCCCTATCCTGGGTTGATCCCTGCCTCGTGCCCGTAGCTTCCGGGATAGCCTCCGGACCCCCCGCGACCCTGAACGGATAGGCGGGTTGGAAAATGGATGGATGGATGGATGGGCTGAAATCACAATATTACACTTATACGCTAGATATAGTAGGATTGTATTGAGCATTAGTGCTGCATTTCAGTTGGGATGACTCAAAATGCAAGTGTATAAACAACAAAGTTCTGGACAAAACAAGTTAGTATTAAGTAATATACTGATAGGATACTGGACAGAGAAGTGTAGGACACCACAATTTGCTGGACCAAGTGAATGACAGTAAGTAACAGACAATAGACAATGAAAGTACAAACAGGATCGTACAATTGTGAGCAGATGCTAGTATTTCACTTGACAGTATGGCCCTTGACAGTAGATATTGCAGAGCAACAATATAAAACAGTAGCAATGGAGTGCAGCCAAGTCTGGCTTTAGGTATAGGCAGAACAGGCAGCTGACGAGGGCCCTCAAATTTCCTGTATTTGATCATCAGTTTTCTTGGTAGGGTCCCTGAAATGGTAGAGCCAGGTCTGAGTGCAGAATTGTAGTGCAATTGTTGGAATGACTTTGGGGGATGGGGGCTGAACGGCAATGTGCCATTAATGGTGGTAGGTCACTAGCCATTGATAGAACGGTAGATTTCAGGTTGGGAAAGGTTTTTCTGAGTCTAGCTGAGAGGGCTTTTATGGTTCTGAACCTTTTACCAGATGGCAGTACAATGAACAGACAACAGTCAGGGCGAGTTGGGTCTGTGACAGTGCTGATGCCCTCGATGTCTGTCAGCTTTGGTCCAATGATCTGTTTGGCTGTCTTAATGACCTGCTGCAGGGCTTCTCGATCAGTAGCAGGACAGCTGGTGCACAAACCTGTTTTACAGTAGGTCAGGATACTCTTGGTAGTGCACTGGTAAATGTTTACCTGCAGTTGTTGAGGCAGACAGGCTCTCTTTAACCTCCTTAAGAAACAGAGACACTGTTGTGCTATTTTGAACTGGCAGGCCATATGATATTTCTTGCACCCGGATCTCTTAAAATGTATTATGAGCTTTTTGATGTTGATTTGCAGGCCAGCACTAATTAAATAAATTGGAGGGATGGTATCAGAGATGGCTTTGCGAATGACTTTTGCATTCTGCCCTGCACTTAGTTTGGTCTATTTCTGGAAGCATCATCATAAATTAAAGTCACTCCCTTTAAGTGTCTCCCTACATTCTGTTCTATCAATTTATTGACCAGTGCTACATGTAACACTAGTTGTTCTGCTACTGATCCATTTATTAACATGGATAATAGTCATGTCAGTTCAGGGGGAGTAAAGCAGTAATTAGACTTTGTAAAAAATTATTTTGCAGAGCCAGATAAATTATATTCCAAAGACCATTTACATGACATTGAACTGCCTGGGTAAAATCAGAATTAAATGTACAGTTACTTTGTCCTAAATACTCTATCTCGTCTGTGCGTGTGTGTGAAACGCAGTTGCCTTTTTATTCCTCCCATCCCATCTGTATCTTTCCTTCCTCCCTCTTTCCCACAATCACTTTCCTGCCCAGAGAGCACACTGTATTTCTTTGTCTTCATCTGATCTGCTGCACTCCCTGACACTTGCATTAGGCTTGTGCACTAAACTCCTGAAGGTTTTATTAACTTGTGGGCACAAAATTTTGGTTTTGACATTAATGTAGCTATTTTTTTTTACTTTTTGTGCATCTCTTTCTCTAATGTACGTGAACAATAGTGACAGCAAAGTTGTTTTTGCGAGATGTGTCAGTTATATAATAATAATAATTATAATGCTGAACAATGACAAATAAAGAATAAATAATTATGAACAATAACACAATATTAACCTCAACATCAAAGTAATAAAAAATTCAAACTGTAAACATAAAATCTAAGTTAACAAATTATTAGATGCATAAACATTTTAATACAAAGAGAATCATTTGAAATACATAATCAACTTGAAACCCAAAAGTTTATCATTTGAAATGCCTTAATTCTTGCTAGCTTTCCCCAGGGTATCATGTATAGCATTTGACTCTAGGCTCTGTGACTTGCTCTGGTGCAATCAAGGGAGATGGTGCTTCCTGTCGGGTGGTAGGGGGCAGGGTCTCGGCAGGTGTCCCTCATTTGTTCCCTCTTTCTGAGTGTGTGAGGGTGCCTGACACAGCCATTACAGCAAGCCTATGTGCAGCAGATCGCTCGCCAAGTGTGCTCTGATTCCCATCACAGCACACAGCTATTGACGTTCCCAGCTTCCTCTGCTCCACTTATGGAGCAATTATCCCTTAACAACCCCCAGCTCGACTTGCCGATCTGAGCCGTCACATCTTATTGAGAGCGAAAAAAAAAAAATCTTAGCAAATAGCAAGAAAATAGCAATCCGATTTTAGCGCTGGAGGATAAAGAACATTTGGGGCGGCACACGTACTGATAGGATATCGGACGCTGCAAATGACTCTGGCTTAGTGCCAGGCATGCTCCCCCCCACTGATGGAACATCAGCGCCATCACAGGTCCTCAAAGGACTGGCTGCTGAAGCCACAAATCGGGTTTCCTGACGGCCACCTCCGTGGTAGACTTGCATGCTTCTCTGCTCAACCTCGGCAGGTTGCTGTACAGTGATTGACATAACTGGTATGCAGGTACACACTTTGCGGTATAAAGGTTAAAATGCGCGGTAATTTCTTGTCATGTGATGATAAGTATGCATTTGCGCTGTAACAACAAGAAATCACTAAGCATTTTAACCTTTATACCACAAATACGTGCTTGCGTCCCACTTACGACCATCCTTGTCTATGCATATGCAAACAATACACAAATTCTACTTTTTAATATAACCAATGGCATGGTGTGTATAATATCCATAAAAATATGGAGTCTTGCATTCAGATCTTTGCCCTCTAAGGTGATTATGGTTAACAGCCCACTACACTGGCAGTAACAGATATTTTAGTCCTTACCATACCCATAGGCAGGATATGATTCCAGAACCTGTGAACATGAAATATAGACACAATCAGTCATGTGACTGTAGTGCACTGGAGATTGAGGAGCAACCTAATGGGTATCTTAGAGACAAATTAGGCTCTAAATGGCAGGAAACTTTGCCACTGGTGAAGCATTTCTTTTTTGTTTTGAGTTGTTATATGTTATTACATTTGGGATATATGTCTAAGTGACTTGTTCACAGTCGAGCTGTAGCCCAGGTGCCCATTATCAATGTGCTGTTTTGCATTTAGATTGGATTTTCGTTTGAGCAGATGAGGCCGCCGACCCCTTCTCTTCAGGTTAACTCCATGGAGATTCCCACAACAGTGATCCCATGAATGACCAATGTCTGAGCAAGTTCTGCCCCCTACTCTGTTCATTGTTTGGTATTCATTCAGTTTACCTGTGTTTTCAATCAGATACATAGATTTCATCCCATAAAGGTGCACTGCTTTAAAGCACATTTTAACCGTTGCAGAACAGGGTATGAGCTTTAAAATTTGTCTTGGTTTCTATCAGTTAGTGCTTTTTTACCCTGTTTTCTTTACATATATTTTAATGCCTTCTGTCTATCAATATAATACAGATAACCTGACCCCATAAGTTTGCTTAAATTGCCATCTCAGATGATAAGGTCCATCAACCCTGTACAATCCCCATAAAGCTGCAGACTCTATAAATCTTCCTGGAATAAATCATAGTGCATGCATCACAGATTGCTAATCTAGAATTGCTGCAAACAGAAGCAGCCAAAGCCTGTTTTTTTCCTGAAAAGCAACATCCTGCAGAATGAGTTCATCCTACTAAAATGTCATAATGCTATAAAATTATATGCAATTGATGTGTTCCATTCAAACATCAACTATCATTAATTCTCACACACTAATTTACAGAAGATTACTGGAAAGCTTTTGAAACACTCCCAGAAAATAAACTTCGTTAGGTTTCTGAATACTAAATAAAGATGAAACATGACAGCCATATTTCTTTTTTTATATACAACACTCCCTCTGTGTTGTATATTATGTGTTTGCCCAGGTATTGCTATTCAGTCACATAACATTTACTGGGATGAAACTTCAGACTCTATGGGTAAGATAAGGCTAAATTTACAAGTTTAAGAAAAAAAAAGTAATGTTTTTGTAAATTCTGGTCAAAGCCGTGCTTGCTTACACTTTTACCATTACCTTACATTTCTCCTTGCATTTTTAATACTGTGAACAAATCATCAACAGTATGCAAAACAGGAAAGTCTATCAAAATTCATTCAATTGTATTCAAAATACACTCCATTCAAAAGCATATTATCTTCCTTGAAAATGAGACATTTCCTCAAAATTAGATGCATAAAAATAAGACATAAGACAAAAATAAGACAAAAAAGACACTGCTAAACATGGTACAAGCCACCAAAATAAAGGATGCCATTTTAAAAGTCTGTTTTGAAAGGTAAAAGTTAATAAGTAGCATTTTAGTGAGTATGTACAGACAGCAGTTAACATCAGTCATTACACAAAGGCAAAGCATGACCTTGCTTTTATTTTGCTGTAATTCTGAGATTCTGTATGGTGCGTCGCATACACCAAAAGGCATTCAATTGAAGTTATAATTCAAAAGTGTTCTAAACTTGGCCTTCACAACAGTTTGGGGGCAAAGCTTACCTATCAGTATTCACTTGCTGTTTAAAAGGTGGACTACTAATTCTCCATTCTAAGCATGTCCAACTATTGTTCACTGTAAAGGATGTTATAAGTACTTTTTAAAAGGGTAGAAACAAATCCCTGACTGTGCTACAGTCAGTAATAAAAGCAGTAAAGGGAGAACTCAGTAATCGTAACCAAAAGGCCTTATTCATTGGGCTTATAAAGGAGTATGTATCAAACCCAATGAACTTATATACATTGTATATGCTGTATATATACATTATATACATTGAACAACATTCAAGTCACTGATCATTATTTCAGTCTCTCTACGATAAAGTCCATTAGCACTGACACATGCATGTATGGAAAACAAAAAAATAAATAAAAACCCAGGTTCAAACTAAGAGCAAACAACTGAATGATAAACTGACAAAAGTATAATCCCATCATTTGATTAGAAAATTCTTAATTCTTAGTGATTGCGATAAACAAAAGGTGGCAAGAAAAAACAAATGAACTGAACTGGGTGAGTCTTACCCAGGTCTTTGTCAGTGGAAGGATCCTACCATAAAAATACCAGTAAAAAATCCAAACGATTTAATAACATCAGCGATCTAATACTTCCAGTTATCAAAAGAAAACATTCTTCTTCTTGTGCTTGTACTGTAGATTGTCTTTCTCAACACCGTTATCAATTAACCACTTGAGTATGATAATGGAACCAGGCCTCAACCTCAACCTACCACCCAGAGCATACCCCTTCCTTTGTCTGTTTCCTTTTAAAAATCTTGCCGCCTCCCCCTCCTCCACCTGTCCCCCCGATCAGTTGGGTCGTGCCATATGATTGGCTGAAGGTGAGCAAGGATGGAAGTGTGCCCAAAAGGAGATTGAACAGAAAAAAAGCCTAGGTGTTATACCTAGGTGTTACACAAATACTGGTGCTTAGTTGAATCTCCCGACTGCTTGCCAAATACAAGTTTACAATGAACATTATGGGTAATGTAGAGATGCCAGTTCATCTAGCTGCAAGTTAGTGGACTATGGAATGAAACTGGAGTACATAGATGATACCAATGCAACATGAAGAGAGCATACAAACTCAAAGCTTCAACCCTAGAAGCGTGGGTGACAGTGTCGTTTGCTGAGCCATTATGTCACCCTTGCATTGGTTCATTATTTAGTTTTTTCAGTCTAAGTTTAAGAGTATACTCTACTCAGATCTCTAGCAAAATCACTCAAGCATATTCCCACCTATGACTAAACAATCCACGGGAATATTGGAATACTTTCAGGAAGCAAAGAGATGATACAAATATCACATGTGTGAGGAAGCAGCTCATTAATTGTTGATCCATTGTGTTTTCTTTACTGTGGCATACTTTTCTATTTAAAGCCTTTGTAAATGGGAATCCATGACAAAAGGTAAAATTATTGTGCACCATGACATAGATTTGGCTTACTATATATAAGTGGCACTTGATTATGAAGTTATTTATAAATACTTTGAAGTGTTATGTGGGGAGGAAGTGAATGGATCTGCAGCTGGGATCAGGAAACCAGAGAGAAATGTGAGAAGGACCTCCTGAGTGCCTCAGCTGGTGAGGTCTGTCTTCTGAGACTCCATCGCACCCCATGTCTTCCATCTTGTCTTGAGTGTTAGCTGCTCTGTGGCCGGTTGATGTTGATTGAAATAACAGGCACGGCTTAGAAAGGTTAGGAACCTCCAGATGCTCTTTCGTGTTCTATCCTGTGCTGTCTTTCCTCCCAAGGCTAAATGACCCCCAGTGTCATACACAAAAAACTGAACTGGAGAAACACACAATAGTGTTTTTTTTACCTGATATATACAGCAAGGATAGTCAAATCTGGCATGAATATATAAAAACAGAAAGCTTTATATAGATTATTATACCGTCTGCCTGCAGGGAGATATCTAAATTTAGTATAAATTTAGTATAAAGCTATATTGAGCTATATTTAGCTATACCGCCTGGGAGATATTATCACAAGAATAGTGTTACAAATGTCCTGTGACAAATTTACTGGTCAAGGTGAAGTGTGGTCTAGGTGAATACTGCTCAAGGTGTGTTGTACTCAAAGTGAGTACTAATACTGGGATTTGCTGTGGGTGAGCACTGCTCAAGGTGTGATGTACTCAAAGTGAATACTAATAGTGGGATTTGCTCTGGGTGAGTATTGCTTAATGAGGCCAGCATTGCTGGTTTGTGTCACATCCTTGAATGATGTCTGTAAACAGATGTGCAAGCAGTATTTTTTAACAAAATTGATTTATTGCATTGTGATCAATATCATACGTCAGCACTGTGCTGCACATATGAACCCTTTTAAATGGGTTAAGTAATGCCACCATGGTGACTAATTAATCAATTCAATAATAAATATTTATAGCATATCTGCTCGCTATAGTTAGCATGCATGCTAATGTGTACATAGATATGGAACGAGGTTGTATCCTATCTTCCGCCTAATTTACATTTCAAAGTACTGCCCATATGGTGTTTTGAAATGATGCAAGCCTCATTAAACACCTGATGAAATATTAGTGTTTCTCAGAAGCCACACATCATGGGTCTTTAATTTTCTCACCTGCAACTTGAATTTAATGTGAGAATTAAGTTGGTCAGCTACAAAGTGAATTTGTTACATTTAAATTTAAATAATGTGATTAAATATGACTACACTTAAAAATTGTGAGACATTTTATAATGGTAAGTAACGGAAAGTTATTTGAATGAGAATGAGGAATATAGTTTGGTGCATGGTGTGTGTCAGAGTGTGTGTGTCGAGAGATAAATGGAGTTTATGTAAACAGGAATGTGCTTATGATTATGGAGTACAGGCCTACACGTTTGTGAATGTGTGTGTGATGATGTACGGTTGTTGTCTTAGGCTGCTAAAATTACATTTAACAATCTTCATGTTGGTGCCAAGGTGTGTCAGCTTAGCCATTATGTTAGCTAAAACTTCTCATAATGTCACCGCACTGTTTGCTGTAACCATCCAATACACACATGTATTTCTTAACTAGAGAACTAGAATAGCATGTTTCATTATTCGGCACCTCACTGAGTTATTTAACAAATTAATTAATTAGGTGAGCTATTGGTGAAATTTAAAAAATACATGGAATGGCTGTGGTGGCCCTGAGGAGAGGTTTGAGCACTGAAGTGGTGATCTTTCAGCTATCCTTCAAAATCACAGTGACTTTTTGCTGAACAGAAGGAATTACTGTTACTTTTTATTGTGTTTTGTGGTGTTACTGTATTCTGTTAATTTGCATATATATAAAAATGTCAAATTCTAATATTAAATATTAAATCCTAATGTTGAAAATATGTACTTGCTGCACAGATAAATAGCTTTAAACATTTTCTTTGACTGCTTAAGACAGAATGTGTACATACAGGAGTTTGTAATGATAGTGTGGGAATGTAGTCGGAAACATGCTCGTAATGATGGTGGTTTGTTTATTTGAGTGTGTGTGCTTGTGCAGGTGGAGTGCATCCACCTGTGTCTGTGAGTGAAACTGAATGTGGCAGACCTTAGTGAAAGTCATGTGAATAATAAGCTGGTTCATATCAAGTAACTGTCACAGTGGAAATCAGTGTTGTTTTCTTCTGTAATTCTATTACATTGTGAGCTTCATCAGTGACCCTGTCATTTAAGTCATGGTGTGTAGAGCTGGGGGGCAACTCACAGGCAGCTCTCACCCCTGTGTCGCAGAGCATTATGGGGAAGTTTGGCTTGTGTCTGTAGCATATAAAAATGCCGCCTGTGGTTTGACATTGCAGCCTGAGGGTTAAACTAGATGACAAAACAAAAAGGGGAGCAGGCCCGAGGATTATTTTGGAGGCATTCTCCTTTTCAGGGCCTTTTCTGTCAACCATCCCTTCATGTGCTTCTCTATAATGGCTAATTCAGTGCACAGTCTTGGTGTTTCCCATGATGCAAAGGGTCAAAGGCAGAGGACCTCCTGGAGAGCATGCCAGCACTGCCAACAAATAACTTTGAGATCTCTTAACAGTGAGAGAAATAGCAATAAGCAGCACAACAATCGTGCTCCTTCATCATGTTCTGCAAAAACCACAGAATCAATGCTTGTGTGTAAGGCTATGAAAAAAACAAGATGCACATGAAAGAAACATTGTTATGAGGATCAAGTGAAATGAATCACCCTTAATATTATCATATATATTAAACAGGATTTTTGTATTAAGATTCACATGTCATTCAACTGACAGTGTCACTGGGGATGATGTTCATCAGGTTTTTTTTGTTTAATAATACACTATTCCCTCTACAGGGCTCCATGAAAGGAGCTTGGGGAAGTATCTCCTGAAAGCTCGCACAAAAGACAAGAACAAGGCCCAGTCCCAGCTCGAGGATGCATTATTGATAAACTGACTGATAGGAGTTCTTAAGAGACAGGAAGTCTGAAAAGAACCTCTTTGAAGCATACTAAATAAAAAAATAAGCCCAGAGTAATACAAATTGGATACATTTATCCTCTTCTTCAAATGTCGGTTCTGAAAGTGTGATGATGAAAGATGGGTAGCATCAAAGTTCTTGTTTCGTGTACATGGTCGAAAGCTTGTTGGTGAATAATTCTTAGAACTGCAGAAAATCTGTGCTTCTACATTAGAAATCTACAGTAGATCCATCCTTAAATATTACATTATATTACATTATCCGTATTATATTTTCAGTGTGGATGGAAGGCTCAGACAGACATTTCAACAAGATCAAAAGCTTTTTAGAGTTGTTCTACTATTTGTGGCCAGCTTGCTGTTCTACGCTGGGGTCTTCTATAGCTCGGGCTGGTTCTAAATGCGTGAAAAACAATAATCTGGAAGGTCAGCTCAATGGCCAAACTCAACATGGACCCAGTGTAGGTAATGGCAGAGAAGTGGACATGAGCAAAACTTAAGTACATCATTACCAACCCAACATAACCTTTCTGCAATTCACTTTACCATTAGCGCATTCTGCTATTGTCCAGTAGGAGGCACTAATGGGTTTCTTTTCTGCCTGCTGCCACATCTGTACATCTGCTAATCCTCCACCACCTCCTCTTCACGTGGTGCCCACCATGTCCCCAGTCAGAAGTAGACACTGAATGAGCATAGCAGCACATGCAACATCACATTGACATTTGTATATTGCCCTCAGTTTATTACGTACTCCTGCTTGCTAATGAACACATACGGCTCACAGACAGGGTCAAGAGGTACACTTATTGATTTGACTAAGCATTAGAACAGCTAACCAGCCTGGTCTAAGCGACGTGGTATGATTGTTGACACCATACTTAGTGGATCCTGCATCTCAAAAATAGCCACTTTCCTGGGATTTTCACAAATTACAGTTTGTAGAGTTTACAGCGATTGGTGTGATTAATAATAAACATTCTTGCTAATGACAGAAGTTACAAGTGAATGGCCAAATGTAAAGCTAGGAGGGAGGCCCCAAGTGTAAAAGTAATGTATTGGTACAAGAGCATTGGGCAGAATGGCTTCTCTGAATGCACAAGCAGTTCCAGAGGGAAAGGTGGTCCAAATGAGGACAAACCATGTACCAAATAAAGTGGCCACTGAGTGTATATTTACCATCCATCTTTATATATTCTGTGTTCTGTAACACTCTAGCTTTACCATGTAATTCTCATATTATATGTATATAATTTTCTCCTTTTCTGACCATGTGTTGCTTGTTCTTTTCCTTGGAATTTCACTGTTGGATGCTTGTTGCCACTGTTTGCATCTTAATTTCCCCAGTGAATTGATAAACTGCGTATTAATGGTTACAGCTTCCTGTAGTGTTCTGTCAGTATTCAGGATAAAAACCTGTTTACACAATATACTGCTATGAATCTGTCCAGCCAGGTCTTCCTCTAGATCACCATGGGAGGACCCCACCGTCCAGGGGAATAGTCCGTCCACCCACCTTCGAACCACTTATACTGGTCAGGCACGTTTCCTATCCCAGGCTGCCGATCACATCCTGGATGGGAAGCCAGTCTATCTCAAGGCACAGAAGCGCACACACACACACACACACACACTATGAGTAATTTACACATGCCAATTATCATAACTGCACGTCTTTTTTTTGGTTGCTAAGGAAACCAGGGTACCCAGAAGAAAACAACATGACACAGAGAGAACATACAAACTCCACAGATGCAGAATGGAGGTGGGATTTGAACCTTCGACCCTGGAGAATTTGAGGAAACTCTATTGCTATGCACTGAGGCATCATGCTCCCCTTTAGGAAATAATGTTTAATGAAACGTGTCCTTGGAATACTTTTTCAGCGGCATGCAGTGCAGGGCTCAGAGTTCAGTCCAATGTGTTTCTATAGCCTGTCATCCTCATTGTTTTCTGGCTGACCTACAGTTGTCACCAGCCTACCCAGTGTCCTCTTTACAGCCTTTTTTTCATATCACCACTCCTCACAGCTACCACTAAGAAAAGGGCCTGAGGGCACAAACTCATTCATGTCCATAGACACACTTCATTCTGATTACTGCAGACACTCTAGAAATGGGAACATAAAAAGACAGGTGCCGAATCACTGAGATGTGTTTTTCCTTAAGGTTTTACTTTAACACATTTTTTTTGTTGGTTTGTGTTACTGTACATGCACGGAGCATCTGAGATTTGTGCTTCCTTTTGCTGTCATATTGAGTGTAATTGAGGTGAGGGAGGAGCTTGCAAGTCCACCTTTCTCCCCCGCTTGGATCCCCCTGCCTGTTTCCTAGTGAAGGTCAATTGTGACATACCAGATGTCCAATTATTTGACTTTTCTTGGTTCTGCTGTTAGTAAGAGGCATATTTCCTGTTAATAATTTGCTATGGGATTAATTAAACTAAAGTGTTTTTTATGAACGTCCCATTGAAGAGATTTTTTTAATGATGAAAGTCGAGCTTTTACAAGTCAAAAAATGTTGCTGTTGACTAATTAAGCACAAACCGTACTTGAACCGGTAAATATTAGTTGCAAAATTTACCGAAAATATTTCTCTGTCTCTGTTTCTAAAGTAGAAGTCTCACCCAAACCATGTGTGCAAGCAGTAAAAGTGAGACTTACACATCTGATGATGCCGAGTCCCTCCCCTATAAGCACCCACAAGGTCTGCTGGCCACCATCTGCTTGTCTGAAGTACTTGGTTATGAACTTGATTATAAACATATTGTGTTCTGCCAGAAATACACAACAGCCCAAGCCTGCCTGAGCTCCAAATATATAAGCTTCTTTAGAAATGGGTGCTTATTCTTTACTGTTATCCTTCCCAGTTAGGCATGATTATGGCATGGAGCTCAGCTCCGTAAATAATATGTGTTTGTACTCCTCTAAGTAAATTATTAATAAGTATGTAATATGATTTACTAGGAAGTACAGTAAATGCCCTCTACGGGCGGCATGGTGGCCCACTGATTAGCACTGTTGCCTTACACCTCTGGGACTGGGGTTTGAGCCTCTGTCCTGGCTCCCTGTGTCGTTGTGGATTTTCCTCCAGTCACTCCAGAACAATGAACAATGATAAGAATCCCTTTATTTAACTGAAAGTTATTAATACTGTATAAACATATATAAATAAGTTCTTCAAACAGCCGGTTTATGAATATATTATTAACTTCATTTAAATTTCACAAAAATAATATTGACAGTTGTTGTCAAGTATCATGTGTGAATAAAAATATAAGTAGTTATATAAATTTAAACCTTTAAAATGGCAAAATCTTAATATAATTCAATTGACTAATAATTGTGGGTCATTGTTAATTTTCTTCTTTTGGATAGTATAAATATTGACTCCACATAAGAACAAGGGAAGAGTGAGGTATTGATTTGGAGGAATCCGATATCGTCTGAGGGGTTATTTGTGCTTTGCAGACATCTCTGGGGGAGATATTTTAAATGAGGTAGTGGAGAGTTGTTCGCATGCTAGGCTCCAGATTTCAGAACAATGGACAGCTCTGACACTGGTGCGTTGCGTTCCAGCTTCAGCACCATGGACAACTCAAGTTTTGGTCCCCATTTTATAACTGTAGACTTGTGCACAGTTCCATCTAATATGTCCTTACCTCAGCATTACAGACAGCTCCCAGCCACCTGTCCATGTTTCTCCAATGCAGAGTGTTAGGTCTCTGATTCAGCAGTGTACAGAGTTTTGCTCTGGTCCTTTGGGGTTACTACTCGATTAGCCATCATTTAGTGGCTGATGTATTACCTGCAGCACTCTTTTTCTTGGTGAAGCTAAATGGGACAACAGATTTTCCCAGTTATGAATGAAAACTGGGATTCAGCATTGCCATATAATGCTTGCATGGCAATGAAAAATGCTGGTGAGGGTAGGTATTGTTATGAAATTGTACTGTTACTTTTGTTGGAAGTTGAGTTGATGCAGCTAATATATATCCTAACAGGATCTATGCTTTGTTGTTCATCAGCACTAATGAGATTAATCCTAACATGGGGTCAGTAGGGAGGTGTGTTGGGGAACAGCGGTCAGTCTCAGCACCACATTAGCAGATGTTCCCAGAAGATCTGGGAAAAAATATCAGAAATAGCTCATTTTAAGGAACAAAAAAAAAATATTAGACTATATTTCAAAGACAGGGTTAGAAGGGAAAAAAGATGCATCGGTATAGGAGGATGTTATACCACGAACTTCTGTTTCTATACAACAAAAACATTATGATATCTAACTATGCTCAGAAGCCAGATTTCACAGTAATGAACAATTTAAAGAAGTTTCCTGATAATTCCACAAACTAGTTCTAGGATCTCAGTGTATCAGATACAGGATGTCAAAGGCAGCTTTGTAGTTTTGTATGGGTCAGAGTTGGATGGTTCAGGTTCAGAAAGTAAAAATCCTGACCAAGACTTCAAACCAGCTGAGTATAAAGTGCAATAGTCCCAGAGCACTCAAGTAAGCTGTGTGCTGTGGGTTTACTGCAGTGTTACTGTAGCTCATCTCATGCACCTGATACAGAAACACTGCCGTACCTTAAACTGGACAAAAGTTCCCAAATATTTGCTTGCCGACTTTCTGTCAGTCAGTTTTTCTTTAGGCTAATGTGTCATTTATACACAAAGGTCATTAGCATCTATGTGATACTGGCTAGGCAGCGCTAACACCCACGGACCTAACAAAGGTATTAATAAAGGACAAACAGACAGGAAAGTTACCGAAGCAGGATCCTGCCGCTTTCACACTTCTCTTACTTCATTCATCCGCCTTTTAATGGCCTATCCTGGTCAGGGTGTTGGGGGGGAAGGGTGGGTGGTGCTGGAGCTTCTCCGTTCAACCACAGGGTACAAGATGCCAGTCCATCACTGGGCAAACACACACAATCCCACACTGAACTACTCTGTTTTCAGAGCAAACCCACACCACACAGGGACAACATGCAAACTCCACACGCAAATCCGAGGCGGGGTTCAAACCCTCATTCCTGGGGCTGAACACTCAGCCACAGTACCAGACTGCTTCACAATTAAAAATCCATCATCACTGCATGGAAGGGCTTGATCCCCGACCTGGTTCCTCTCCAAGAATATCTGTGTCCTTCCTTCCTCTCCTCCAGACTATATTTTTTACAGCTGGGTAACACAGGGGCTCTGTGGGTAGCTATATATAGACTCGGATCTATTCTCTTGGCATTTCGACAGACGGGGTGTCTGGGTTCTCTGTCAGTTCTAGGACCAAGGATCTCAAGAGACATTTTTGAAGGTGTTTATATATTAGGTTGCACAGACATAGAGCTAGTGTCAAGTAATAGCTCCGGTGGCCATAAACGTGGCAGCATAATAAAACGATGATAAAAACATTTATAGGCACCTTTATGGGGGTCTTTGTTAGACTGTAATTTGTCTGGCCTCTTACCACAGACCTGTTTGCCAACAGAGGCCCTGCCAGGAGCTCAAATATAGCTGTGGGGATTATCAAGGCACACAAAACCTTCTGCCATGCTAAGGTCATAATCCTTAGAGGTAGAAGAAATATCCATCTCTGTTTTATTGCTCAAGCCAGAGATCAACTTATTATTAAATGCCGATGGAAGAAATGCTGAGGTAAAGCCTGGCTCAGCTTGGATGGCAAAAATCATTTCTGCAAGAAATAATAGGAGTATGTGACAGTCTACCACAAAATGGAGACCAAGTAGAGAAAACAACCACATTTCTGTTAAAACTTTTAAAGGAAACGATCCCAAATCCCACAACTAGAACTATATTTGTTTACCCATTCCCTGATTTATTAATGTTCAGTGTCTTTCACTTATTCAGTTCAATACACCTGTGACCCTGGCCAGGATAAATGGCTTGAAATTCAATTTAATTTTATTTATATGGCACTTTAACAAGGAACATTGTCGCAAAGCACTTTACTGAGTGCCAGGCTCAAGGTTCCTAGAGAGTAAGTCTGAGACGAAGGGCGCAAGGAAAAGAAACCCTGGGAGGAACCAAGGACAAGGAGGTAGCCCATTCTCTGGTGGCCAGCACAGGGCTGTAAGAATTCACATTATTTTGCGCCAGGTGAATTCAGGCAGGTGTGAACATGCAGAAGTCCAGCTTTTCTAATTCCAAACAATGCATTTGGTTATTCAAACCTGTGGCCCAATTCCTGGATAACAACATGTTTCTTCTCCCATGGACCCACAACACCAATTTCCATGGCCTTACCTCCACATGACCTTTGGTCTTCTTCTTGCAGAAGGTGAATTATTTGATTGTTTGCCCTATTTGTTTAAAATGATGGCACCTATTTTAAATATTTTGTCGTTTCTTTCGTAACATAATCAATACTACATTACACATTGCACAGACATCACGATCAGTTACGTAATGACAAAATATTTGCCTGCTAATAATCATCCTGCATCAGTACTTCACTGCTTCTTACATTCATATCATTTAGATTTATTTTAGGTAAACTTACATTGGCTTGGAATAAGTAGCATACATATTCCGTAATGGGAATACTGCCTCTGATTTATTGTTGTCGTTATATATTATGGGCTGAGAAGTAGGCCCATAACCAAAGGGGGCAGCAATTCCCTGAAATAAGTTTCATAGCTACTCCTGCCCACTGGCTGCATGTCAGTTTTGATAAGATCAGGGCTTGATATTGCCATTTGGCCAGGGACTAACGCGCTTCATCTCCACCAGTAGTAAAGAACAAATAAAAGATGTTTTTTTTTTCTTTTTGTGCTGCACTCGCTGGGCTCTTTGTATAAATCTGTGCTATTATTTACATCACCAAATGTACATGAATCCATCCATGCATTTTCTGAATCCGCTTGTCTTATTCAGGGTCGCGGGGTGGGGTCCAGAGCTTAACCTGGAGGCTACAGGCAAAAGGCAGGGAACAACCCGGGGTGGAGTGCCAAACCATTGCAGGGCACACATGTATACTTTGATTATAATTTTACAGTTTTGGTTGGAAATCATACTAATTCAACTTTTTCTGGTACTGTACAGAAGCAAATAGATATTAAACAATGATTGTTTATGGAATTATATTACAATTAGAAACCAACAATTTGTTTGGAACCTATGCCTGGCCTGTCTGCTCTCCTTCCATCATTTGTCCTGGTTGACTGGAAGCCTCAGCAAGCCCTGTCGCCATAGTAACCCAAACCCGAAAAGCACAGCTCATGATGACGAAGCTGACCCTTCCCATGCTAGACACAAAGCTTCAAAGATGGGCTATGGCAATAGAAATCATTCTGAGCTTAAGCTGTTATACAGAGCTTCATTCTGTGTGTTCATTATGGGATGTTTCTGCAGGTACTCTTTAATGCCTCTACATGCTGCTCTTGAAATAAGATGAGAGCACCAGTGAAGGGCCATTCATCATCGAATGTCCTGATTTATAAGAAATTATCTTTTAAACTGTTACTTAGAGCCACTGAGAATATAAATGCAGAATTTGAAAGGATGTTGAGTTTTGATATATACAGCACATATATCATTGACAGATTCAGTTCATGTAACAGTAGCTCTTTCTATATGTAATTTACTAGTAGTATTTATTATTTGAGGTGCTGTGTGCTGGAAATGGGTGCATGTTTTATTGACAGCTCACTGGGAGAAGGGTGGCAGGAAGTCCATATATGGACATGATGAGTTAATTTACCAAATTAACTGAGATCTCAGACTGGATGATGGAATCCTTTAAAACAGTGGCTGGGAGTCTGTAGAGTTCTAGGTGGAGTGTAGGAACCAGACATTACCCGTGTGAGGATTGTACATGTTGTGTGGAGATCCTGGAATGAAGGTGGAATCTAATTACAGCTCATAGCAACCTGTAGGGTTGGTGAAGTAATTGCCGTGTGAACTGCACCTTTCACTTCACCTTGTGCTAGCTGAGTCTGACCAAACATTTCTTGAGGGAAGTACTCATTTTTAATTCATGTTGAGTGGATGTGAGGCTGTGTTTTCCTGTGTCCTTCTCTGTTCCAACAAGGGGCAGGGAATTGTAGCTGATTCCTCTATGCTGATGAGGATGTGAGGCCTACACAGTGCCAAACATGTGCAATTACCTTCTAATATACTAGAGTAGCACTTCTGTGATTTGTATTTTTCCATGTGTCTTGGTATATTATGTTTAGACTTAGGCTTATGGTCTACGTCCAAGGGTGTCAACCCATATAGGGTTGTAGTAGGGGCATGGTCAAACTGAGTAATTTAGAGAGGGGCTCCTGTAAAGAAGGTGAAATCAAGTTCTGGCTTGTGGCATGAGTCTTTAGCCGATTAGCCTGACGACGTGTCTTTGGACGGCATGTGGAAACAGCACTGCTCAGAGGAGGAAGCCTGAATAGCTTGGGGCGAACATACAAACTCCACACAAAATGGGCCTGAGCTCAGTTAGTGTGTGAAATCCACATCCATGGAAGTGTCAGGCCACCAATTATACATAATAACTTGCAGCAGCGTTTCCCAATCCGGTCCTCGGGGACAGCCGGTCCATGTTTTTGCTAGCTCTGTGATCCCTGCCAGACAGTCCACATTTTTGCTAGGGAGCTGGGAGGGAGCAAAAATGTAGACCATCTGTGGGTCCCCAAGGACCGGATTGCAGAACACTGACTTACAGTAATACGCAAATCCCAGTAAGCGATATTCATTCAGGAGTGCCAACACCACCTATGAGTCATTTTTTGCTGGATCTCTTAGGAAAAACCCTAAATGCAGAGAATCATATGTGCGATTGGCAGTGCTAAATACCTATTTAAAGCAATGACAAATGGTGTTCAGCGGCTTTGGTTGTTTCGTGTTTGTGTGCTGTTTTGAGGCACTCAAAACAGAAATACACCTGGCCTTAAGGTCTTAGCATGGAAGAAACGTGTTTTTATTTTCCATGGCCGTTGTGGACACTTGTAGGCCTTTCTGGTGGTTGCCCATGGAGATTTTGCAGCAAGGTCCTGGTAAGTGTTGAGATAGAATGAGTCCGCGCCCAGAATGACTCTTGGGATCTTCCAGACTGCCATAGAATCAATGATATGCTAAGATGGAGAGAAAAGCAGCAGGCTACAATGCTGATGTGTCTCAAATGAGCACAGAACTCTGGCTGAACCGAACAACTAGCCAGGACTCACCAGAGGAGCCACAGCAATACAACAGCTATTGGGTTTTCTTTCTCTAAAGCTACAAAAATACACAGTTCAAATGAACACTGCTTAATATGTATGTGAGCACCCTGATGCCCTATTTGGCGTCAGGTAAGATTACAGAAAATGGATAGATGGGATTCACAAGCTGATTTTACTTCTTAGACACAAATTAAATTCAGACTTCTTTAGCAACCCACAATTCCCCAATGAAGGAGATTTATATGGGAAGTGTTGCTAACAGTGTGGGTTTTACCAGTCTGGGGAATTAAGGGGGGCTTTTGTGAAGGAAAAAATCCCCTTTGCCTGGCAAGCCCATTTAAAGCATAGACTTAATTGTCAGACATGTAAAGCTAACTCAGTACTGTATAGACAGCCTTTGAGGTAGCATCTAAGCTGCGTTATCGTTCATTATGGCTGGTGCTGTAGCTCCTGTGAGACACTGCCAGAATAGAACATGCAGGTAACCACTATAGTACATGTGAGCCACTGGTGATCTAGGGCCTGTAGGAAGTGTAGATTTTGGTTGACGCTTTAAAACCTCCAAGAGCAGTACAAAAATACAGTGTAATGGTGGCCATAAAATATTTATTTCTACAAAATGCTTCCAAAAAGCCCCCCATCCCAGATGGCATTTAAAATTTAATATCGTCTCTGATTTTATTTATTTATTAGAACAGTGCCACAACGTCACTGCAACATGAAGATGACATTTATTGACTCGAGTCTTTGTGCTTTTGGAACTTTTCGAGAAAGGGAAGTCGAATCATTTCAGCTTTCAGCTGATGATTTTTGTGTTTGTTTGTGACTTTCGTGCTATGTTTGTGACGGTATAGTCTGTGGTGTTGGAACTGGCGCCATGAGTATAATAAGCAATGTGAGCTAGGTTAGTCTGCTAAGTAAGAAGAATAAAAACGATAACAGCCATCAAACAATGTAACGTCCAGTTTGTCGTTGTCAACGAGCAACGATAACTATTTGGAGACAGCAGCAACAGACGTCACCATTAGACGACGTGCTCATGAACTGTGCTCTTCTCTACTCTCTGAGTTGTTCTTCTTTTTTGTTAAGTTGCCAGTTCGCATAGCTAAAATGAAAAGCACCTCCCCATTGTTTTTTTTTAAGTGATAGGCCCACTGCATCCCCTATTTCCTGTGCAACACACATTAGCCATCCTCTTTTTAATTTTATAATACAGTTCTGATTAGCACTATCTCTCTTTCTTGTGCTTTGTGAACCCAGCAATACATAACTAAAGTTAAATTTCATATATGGTTCGATGTATGCTTATTAAAATTAAATACTCTAAAAACAGTCTGCATTCAGTGAAGCCGGGACATACAATTTCATATTATGCCCTAAAGCTGAAATTAGGCTGTCCTTGACTGACACACTTGCTCTCATTTGCCTGATGACCAGGATGTCATAAACATGCTACAGTAATGGTAATGGGCATCGTCCCCATTAGTGAGGAAAATGCCTGCCGAAATCCAGAAATCATCTCTTTGTAAGAAGAAATCCTAATAATCCTGCACTTATTCACTGTTCCACTGCATCAGCAGTAGATGTTGTAGGGTTTCCCTCATGTTTATGGCAAATAAAACAACTTTATTTGCCATAAACATTAAACTTTAAAACAAGCCTTATTAATGCTTTGACTTCAGTTATATCTGACTTCAGTGAATTGTCAACTTTAATATCATATTTCAGTGGAAAGTTAATTTAGCAATAGATCCAGGTATGGCAGACCAGATCCTCCTTAATGGAGGATGTATTTCAATTACTGTCATTCATTCTACTTTGTTCCAGTTTGCTGTGTGTATTAGGCCACTGTTGCCTATTTCAGTAACAAATTCTGCACCTGCAATGCATCACCTCCCATACAGACCCGCTCAAGAGTCCCCAAACAGCTATACGCCACCATCATAAAGGACATAATATGATGAATGGAATTCAATGAAAATGTTCAGCTGATTTGAGAGCAAACACATCTGTCTCTATGGAAATGCCATGGCAGCAGACATCCTATCAGGCTTGCCTACTCACTTCCCACGTGGTGTTAGGGGTTCAGGAGAGAACACACCTTGGTCCAGAGATTTGGCCAGAGATGTGGTTGACCTTCCAGCACGTTACGATTCCTGTAAAACCATTAAAAATGAGTAGCCAAGAATTATTTGTTGTGAATCAGGTTTGAATGGAGGCTATAATACCTTAACACATGTAACGTGTTTAATAACACAGGACAACAACCTTTAAAAATTAATCTGTACGTTACACTAATGAAACTAAAACTTGGTACATCATTATCATCCCATTGATGCATTCAGAGTAACAAAACTGCTAAAGATTCAACCTGGGCTAGGGCCTAGTGTTCAAAAGTGCTTAAAGCATTTGTGTTTGCGTTTGTGGATGGTAGTAGTATCTCGTTGTAGGAACCAACAGTAGTCGCCCCTCATGTTGGGATTAAAGCGGCCTTGATATCTTGTTTCCATGAGCAAAATATCTTGATGGAATCTCTCTCCATGTTGATCGCTTACATCACCCAAATTTGGTGGAAAGAAATCCAGATGGGAGTGTAAAGTCCATTTTTAGAGACATCCGGCTACTGAGTTTCTGATGTGCTGTCAGCATGTTGTTAACGAGTTCAACATAGTTTTCAGTTCGCTCGTTTCCCAGGAGGTTTGCACTACTAGCACAAATGCATCCCAAGCAGCAAGTTGGTTGAGTAATGTTCCGAAGGTGGTATCACAAATGACTTCACGAATTTCGGGTCCGACAAAAATTCCTGCTTTCAGTTTGGCATCAGTTTTTCTTGATCCAGATTTCTCCCGTAGGTACTGAAAAACATTTCCATCACGATCCATTGATACAACAAAATTTTTCATAAGCCCCAGTTTTATATGGAGTGGAGGAAGGTAAACTTTCTGTGGATCGACCAATGACTTATGCTGTACATTGTACCGGCCAACTGTGTGTTCAGCTCTAGGAAGCCAGTGTCTCTGTTGGTAATGATTTTTGTCATCACGGCTATTCCATATGCACAAGAAGCACATATGATTTGAGTAACCCAATTGTAAACCATGGAGAAGCAATATTACTTTCAGGTTCCTATGATCTTTACATATATAAGTTATTATATATATTATATATATTATTATATATAGACCCACGTCACGTCCGGGTCGAGAACGCTGTGCGCGCTTGTGCTGCCGCTTCGTACCTGGATTGTTTGTCTTTCATTATTTCTGCTGCACGTCGCTCTGCCATTGAGTTTTGGCTGTCTGGATTACTTCATTTTTTTCTGCTGTTGCCTGAATCTCACCGGCTATCTTTATCGATTCGTGAGTTGTGAGTTTGCTGCACGGACGCTGCGAGCTGCGAGCCCTCTGCCTTGTTGACGTCTCCACCGCGCTCAGCTCTTCTGATGGGTGAGTCACCACAAGTCGATGGACTTCTTCAATACTCAGCTGCCGAACTTTTAAAACTTCGGCAACATGTCTCCGCTCTCTTTGTGCCACCCGGGCTTGGATCTGGGGGGTTTGACATCCCATCGGATATTGCATTCCAGCCCCGGCGGAGATACGTCCACCGTGGATCTCGTGGCAAATTCAAGTACAATAACTCCCATCCTATAAAGTCTCTCTGGTCCACTACTCGTCGCAGCTATCGCCGCCCTCCTCGGGATGTT
>JAODKL010003809.1:13741-27619 GCA_026780765.1 Petrocephalus schoutedeni
CATTGGGTATAATTAGTTTTTCACACATGGCTTCTCCATTTTGGCTTAATTTCTGTTAAATAAATAATGGTGGAAGGCCCACAGTGGAAGCTACTGTTTTGCTTTACACATGCGGTTAGATTTAAATAATGTCAGAAGCTGGTCAGGACCAGATGATTTTTTTTATTATGTCCTGATACGTAAAGCCATAAAAACTGGCTATACTTTCTTTCTCACACGACTATATATTCGTTCATGATTTTGACTTACTGAGTTACCCAGTTGCTTGTGCCCCCTAAAGTAGAGTGATACCATAGTGTAACTACCGTTAAATCTAATAAGTGTTTTCCATCCTTCTGCTTCTTCTGGTGGATTGTTTTTTGCACCCCACCTGTCACTAAACCACTGGGGATGTAGCAGTCATGCTGTTATGGTCATTCCCAAGGTTATTTAAAATGACATCATTTTGAGGGGAGAACTCTGGAGTCATATCCCCTCGACCCGCATGTGGGTGTATTTGTTGAGGTCTATTTAAGAGCTAGACGTATAGAAAATGAAGTCCATTCTAAATGTATAAAGTTGCTGACTGTATGGCAGCTTAAATGGATGAATGCTGGCCTCTCCGTCTGCTCTGTTTGTATTTGTTCCACCTTTTGATGTCCCCCGCCTCGTGCCCTGTGCTGCACCTGTATGGGGCGGGAGGGGGGGTACAGAAACAGGGAAATGGCTGACAGTGTAGCTATGAGAGGGAGCGTTGGATCAGCTTTACTGCTAACCTGCTGAAAGGGCAGCTCTCCACTAAGCTTGGCTGGAACAGATCCTTGGGAGTAGATGTCCTGAATTCTTGCATACAGGCTCCAATGGAACCATGCCTCCTTTATCCCTTTTTTTTTAACCGTTGTAAATTTGGAACCTAATGCAGGCCACAATATTTTATCAATTACTTTTGTAGACTATAAAGACAGTGACATAATTGGATTGAGCACTGGGGACAGAGTCATAAATTAAGATGATGGAGTTGATTTATTGAAAGACTGGCAGTTGCCTATGTGCCAGGAGTACTTTATTGATCCATTTTTGAATGGAGTAGAGAAGCAACATGGGCTCTAGTAAATACAGTGATGCCTGTGAACTGTGGCCAGGCCAGCCTGCTTCTGCCTTAATCCAGCAGAGGTGAAGTGGCACTGGTAATGGAACATGGGACGGCTATGCCCAGGATTCATTCGCGACACTGATTTCTGTTGAACCTTGGGTTCATATTCCATGCCTCTGGCCACTTTGATCTGCAATATCAGGATTAGATGGACCATTTTATCTCCCAGAAGCTCGGCTGAGGTTTGTCGCCTCATCTTGTTGGTGCCGAATTGAATAGGGCGCAGCAAAGAGTTGAAGTCGCTTGCTTATTTCGTTTGTAAGTGGACAATCTGAAAAATATTATCTAGCAGCCGATCAGCTCTCTCCACTATGGTAGAATAGCACATTTCAGACTCTTATTTTAATGCAAAAGCCATTATAGTAATCATCAGCAGAACCTGGGCCTATCTAAAATCATTAGCATGACCTCTTTTCAGTGTCTGTGTGCTGCCTTCATACCCCGACTTTGTGAAGCCATCGCATTCTGAAATAAATGCATCTATTTCGTTTTAGCAACCCCTATATAATCCTTCAGTAAAAGCTAAAACTCTCATCAAGAGCAGAGTGAGCGCTTTACACAGGTTCTATTAAAATCCCCCCTGTTTCTCTCTATAATCTGCGCTTCAGCATATGGCATCAAACATACGTACCATCATCGCGCTGCAAGCAAAATAAAGACAAAGGGCCTGCAGTTCATTCAAGTGTGGACAGCTCTGGAAAATATGGCTCTGCATTTTTATTTACTGGCTTGCATCACACTCACCTAAGCAAAATATTTAATCACCGTCATCTCGGGCTGGGTACATTTAAATCAAATTAGCTTGTCTTAGCAGTTAATGCAGCAAGTAATAATTAATTTCCATGGTATAAAGCACTTCTGTGTTCTCACCATGGCACTAGTTGTAATTAATCACTTGAGCTTGCGTGGAAATGTGAGGAAGATGAAGTACAGTTGAGAAGAGTAGTCAGGCTTTATCAGAGCAGCCCTCCACCCACTGAGCTGGCCTCTGGCTCGGCCGGCTCCTGGGGCCCGATCAGTGGCGTAACTAGTGTTAGTGGCGCCCGGGGCGGACTCTGAAAGTGCCAAAAAGTACTGAAGTGGTGAAAATTAAATGCACATTTAAGCCTTACATCTCAATCGTTTATTTTATTCCAAAAGCTAAAACAAAACAACACAGAAGATTTACAACGGATCCCTATGAGCTTTGTGAGGAGCGAATTCGCTAATAGCATCAAAGAATCATAACTTGCCTCAATTTTGTAGCACACTTTAGAAAATTCAACTTTTCACTGGCAATCATTGCTTACTGAGTGGAGTGCAGACCCCTGAATGCAGACTCCCCCCCCCCCCGCATTACGCCACTGGGCCCAATGTGAAACATGGCCGACCTGTCACCCGCCGGCCTGCTAACCTCAGGTCCATGTTAGCTAACCATAGTTAACACGCTAACCCAAGTTATGCTGCCATATTGTCTAAGTAGAGTATGTCTTACCATGGAAATGTGCTCCTTCTGTGATACACTGCCTTTTCAATCACATGAACATTTTCTTTGTCAGATTGAATCCATTCTTTGGTGAGCTCCATTAAATATGCATGTCGAAGGCTTCTGATAGAATAACCAAGTTTTATATTTCAATCATATGGGAAAACGCAACCTTTATTAGCCCACTCAGCTCCTCTGAAATAATCACACTTCTCAATAGCTGTATAAATTCAGCTTGTGCATGGCAGTTTATTTTATGCTTTATAGTGCCATTTGAATAAGTTGTCAGTGTACTATTCGAGGGCATCATCACCGTAATAATCGTTAATTATGTAAATTGTCTCCTGCTCTGTGCTGCCACTTGGTAGATGTGCTTGGTACTCTGTCGTCCTAGAAGGCCCACGGATGGCGTTTCTGCTGGCAGATAATATTCTGCGCCCAGATGTACGAATATAATCCTGCCGATGTGTTTTATTTTGGATCATTATTACACTTTACACTTTAGTGAGGAGCAACACCAGCTTGTTGCTAAACCTTAATATAATATTAAAGCAGTAAAGATGGGACACTGTGAGGCGTGTAAATCATTGGCCATTATTGAAGGAACGATTTGATGCACTGGAAATCTAAACATTTTTAGATTTGATTTGATAAATTTATTATTCTGAATTGAAACCATTTTTAACTTCACTGAAGAAAATCAAATATTACCATGGAATACACTATTCATTTAATACAAAGAAAGTAGAATCTCAGAACATCTACTTGAATTGTTATTATTGAGTAACAATGGAGAACACGCCAGCATAAAATTGTCAAAAGAAATCATATTAAAAGAGGCACTGCCTGATAGGGGGTGTGGGAGAATTTGCCAGTGCAGATTAGGGGAATGACATTACATTGGTTTTTATACTGTGGGAAACGAAAGATCGATATGTGGGCCTGAATAAATAATGAATGATAAACTTTTTTTAGACCTTTTCTAAGTGGTGAATGAACTGACAAAATCCTCCGTCATCCACTGTGGAAGATAGCGGACTGTACAATGCAATAATCTCATTGGTTTATTCTGAGCTCTCTCAACTACAAATCAGAAGCGAGTTTCCTGAAAGCATCATACTTCAGTTATCATCAATTAGCTACTGATTTAGGAGTATTAATGAGACTTACGTTTTAAACCTCCCGTGCTTTGGAAATTCTCATCCCGGTACTGTTACTTTGTTCGTCTACACGCAGCATGTCAGCATGAGAGCACACAACCCGGAAGTATGACTGTCTTTATTTTACCCCCAATAATCGCTTCTCACTTTACAGGTCAATGCATTGAATCACTACCTTAATAAACGACACACCACGAGGCATTGGTACATCTTTACTAGGCTAGTCGAAGCCCCACATGGTGCCCCCGTCCGAGACGAAGTGAAACTTGCTGGTTAAGGCGGCCCCCCCTCGGAAGACGACTTCCTAGGTGGCTGCCTGTGTCGCCTGATGGGCTGAGCATGGGCAAGCTGGTAAGCCAGTGCCACATGTGGGGTCCCGAGCCCCTTTCCCATTGCGCATGGCACCGCAAGAACCCCGGCCATGCAGGCAGCTTTTTGGTTCAATTTTTGCAGCTTCCAGTTTCAGGGAAGTGCTGCCTCTTTACCACTTGGCACTTGGATATTTATGCGTTATCCCAATAGAGGATCCAGAAAACAGGACAAATACTGACTGCTTTTCAGATGTTTTTTGGGAACACAGGAGTCAAAGTGTGACATGATAAGCAAACAGTGGGCTCTAAAAGCAGATAGCATTGCTGGCATTCAGATAGTAAAACGGGGGTCCCACTGGTCAGGCTTCTCCATGGGGGGCATCAGGATGGAATCCTCGCCCTGCACAGTTATCCCCGCATTGCCATCACTCTGCACAGCTATCCCTGCACTGCAATCATTCTGCACAGCCATCCCGGCACTGCCATCACCCTGCACTGCCATCACCCTGCACTGCCATCACTCTGCACAGCCATCCCTGCACAGTTAACCCTGCACTGCCATCACTCTGCACTGCCACCACCCTGCCCTGTCTTTGGAAGCACTCTGCTCTGCTAGGAGGAGCCTACCGCTGCACAGGCCTTCCGCGTGCCAGAGCTAGAGCAGGTCTATGAAGTGATGAATTGGAGCGATTTAAAACGTTATTATTAGTATTAGTTTCTTTTCGCCCCCACCCCCATATAAACAGATTGCATTGTTATGTGTGGCTGCCACTGAATTAGTCTCGGACTGCCGGGCTGCATATGTTTCGGGGGGAATGAATGTTCACGGAGAGGGGAAGGGCACATATCTCTGGGCAGGGCTGTGAATAAATGGCCTGCTCCTTGGCAGAAATGGATGTGGCTGCCTGCTCCCACTCTGGATCAGCCCTAATGTAACCCCACATCGCCTGTTGTTGTCAGCACATTGATTTGGTTTATTGCTCTTTTGTCTTATGCTTAAACAGTCCTTTAAACACTTTTATAAAGCAGCTGTTCTTTACTTTAAATCGCATGCTGCAGTAATAGACTGTTCTCTGTTTCCCCCCGTTCAGTCACGCTGTTTTGGAGTGGTGCAGGAATCAGCGTATGCAGGATAAGGGCCTTGTCTCTCTGGGTCACTTACCCCCCTACCCAGCCTCATGTAGGCGAAGGAGAACAGAACTAAAACAGTTTGGTTCATAAGTATTTGGACAATGACACAATTTTCATAATTTGTTTATTTTGGCTCTGTTCATCACTGCAATGAATTGGAAACTAAGCAATAACGGTGTAGACTTTCAGCTTTAATTCATTGGGTTAAACAAAAATATCATATCAGCTGCCATTCTGATTTATAATCCCCCCCCCCCCCCCCATTTTCGGGGGGTGAAAAAGCTTAATCATTTTTAATGATCATTTTTAATACTTGGTTGAAGATCCTTTGAAGTCACTGATGCCTGAAGTTTGGAACCCATGCACACCACCCAGTGCTGGGTCTCCTCCCTAGTAATGCCTTGCCAGGCTTCTACTGCAGCTATCTCCAGTTGCTGCTTGTTGGTGGAAATGCATGTGCAACTGGGTTGAGGTCAGGTGACACAGTCTGAAGAATGAAGAATATTCCACATCTTTGCCATGAAGAAGCTCTTGGGCTGCTTTCACATTCTGTTTCGGATCATTGTCCAGCTGTCCAACAGTAGCACCACCCTATTAGTTTTGCCGCATATGCTGAATCTCAGCATATAGTATAGCCTTATGTATTTTGAAATAGATCCCGGTGCAGCTGCAAGCAGTCATATTATCAATAAACACTACTGACCCAGTTCCACTGGCAGCCATGCCACACCGTAACATAACCGTGTTTCACAGATGATGTGATTTGGTCTGGATCATGAGCTGTTCCTTCCATTCTCCAAACTCTTTTCATCTGTACAAAGAATATTCCCCCAGACCTGGGCAAGGTTTTATTGATGCTTTATGGCAAAGTCTCCTTGGGCCTTCCTATTCTTGAAGTGTACCAGTGGTTTGTACATTGTGGCAAATCCTCCGCATTTACTTTTATGAAGTCTTCTCTTAATTGTAGACTTTAACAAAGTGTTTTCCTTGTTTTTAAGACTGTAACAAGCTGTTGATTTGGCCACTCTTAATGTTTCTGTTGTCTCTGTGATGGGTTTGTTTTGTTTTCTCAGCCTAATAATGGCCTGCTTCACTTGCATTAACATCACTCTGAGTGTATACCATTCACCTATTTAATTCTTAATAAAATTACTAGCCCGACCCTGGCTATGAAAGAGCTTGCTAATCAATTTTCCAGTTACTTTTGAGCCCTTAAAAATGAGGGCACTATGTATACAAATGGCTGTAACTTCTAAATGGCTAATACAATATTTTTGCTAAACCTGGTGAAAATCTACACTTTAGTCACTTTATTGCTTCATTTCAAATCCATTGCAGTGATACACGAAGCCAAAATCATGAAAATTGTGTCACTGCCCAGATACTTGTGGAACAAGCTATGTATGCATTGGGATGTGCTTGAATATGATTTGGTATTGTTTAAGCTGGTGTCCCTTTCCTCTGCTCTACTGTATGTCATGTTGGATAACAGCATCAGATAAATGCGTTAAATGTGAATGTTAAATGTGTGGACGTGTCCTTTGGTTCCTCATGGCCCTTGGATATCGACCGAAGCAGTGAGGCTCCCTGGCAGCGTAATTCACAGCTACGCTCTTCTTGCGGGGTGTACAGCCACATAAAGCCTCGTGATTGATTCCCTGTGTGTACAGAAAGCTTGCTAAGAAAGGCGGCTCCCAGGCGGATGGGTGCCGCTGGAGCGGGGAACACTTTGTGCTTCTGTCGCTGCCACCACCCCTGCCTGGGTGCGATGTGCTGGTGTAATCAGAAAATCGGGGCCGTGCTACATATGAGTTTAAGGCAGCACGCCGACCATTGTAGTGATGGCCACTAATGAGCGGGCGGGGGGTCCATCCATTTCTCCTGTTTCTTGCTCTCTGCAATTAATTGGCTCTTTAATTGACGTGGAATTGGAGTTTTGTTTGTTAGGGAGTGGGAAAACAAAAAGCGAGGCCTGTTTTGACAACAGCGCTTTGGCTTCCTGCTGTTGCAGAAGATGAGGAAGGAGCATCCAAGCTGTGTGATGACTGCACACTTTGGGCGTCACGTCGCGTTTCTGTATTCGCTTTTCTCTGGGGAGTCCTGATTTCTAGCTCTCCTTCTTTCCCTCACATGGGCTCACAAGATTTTTCATTGTTATTAGAAGTAAATCCATTTATTATCAGCTTAACATTAAAAACATCTGCCTTATGTTGTGTAGGTTGCTCTTGTGCCTCCAAAACAGCTTTGACCCGTCGAAGCACGGACTCCACAAGACCTCTGAAGGTGTCCTATGGGGCACCAAGACGTTAGCAGATTCTTTAAATTCTGTATGTTGTAAGGTGGATCTGACTTCTTTGTCCAGGACATCCCACAGAAGGTTAAGCAGATTGAGATCAGTGCAGTTTGGAAGCCAAGTCAACACCTTGAACACATTTTCATGCTCCTCAAAACATTCCAGAACAATTTTTGGAGTGGCATGGTGCATTATCAAGCTGAAAGAGGCCACTGCAGTCAGGGAATACCGTTGCCATGAATGGGTGCACTTGGTCTGCAGCAGTGCATCCTGGTGCCATCTCTTCCCCAGGTCAATGACGCCCATGCAGCCAGCCGTTCACATGATGTAACAGAAAACATGATTCATCAGATCAGGCCACCTTCTTCGATTGCTCGTTGGTCCAGTTCTGACACCAACATACCCATTGTAGGCACTTTTAGTGATGGACAGGAGTCAGCAAGGGCACTTTGATTGGTCTGAGGCTACGCCGTCCCATACGCAGAAAGCTGTGATCCACTGTGTGTTCTGGCACCTTTTTCAGAGTGGGCTAGAGTAACTCTCCTGTGGGACTGGACCAGATAGATTAGCCTTTGCTCCTCATGCACATCAGTGAGCCTTGGGTGCCCACGACCCCATCGCCGGTTCACCGATTGGGCTTTCATGGACCACTTTTGATCGACCACTGCATACTATGGACACCCCATAAGACCTGCCGTTTTGGGGATATTGTCTACAGCCTCTAGCCATCACAAATTGACTCATGTCACTTCAGATCATCATGCTTGTCCATTTTTTCCTGCTTCCAACTTCAAGAGCTGACTGTTCAGTTTCCTAACACAGTATGTAATGGTACCCTCCACAGGTGCCATTGCAATGAGATAATCAACGTTGTTCACTTCACCTGTCACTGGTTTTGATGTTATCACTGATCAGTATAAATATTATATTATAAAATAGTATAATATAAAATAGTAATTCATTTTATTTTTATTATATTGTGTTTGACTGGACTGTTTGTCAGAAATGACAGTGGAATAAACAAAGTGCTTTGTGGATATAAGAAAATGCAAACACTTTCTCTAAGCATGCCATGGTTGCAGCAGATGTTAGTAAGAGAGTAACCACAGTTGACCGAGTGCAGTCAAGTGTGGAAAATGTTTATTGAGATTGAATCAGTGGTGATGATATAAGCCTGAATGTCTGAATTTCGCCTGCTTTTAAGAATGTGCATATACATGTGTGCACGTGCATGCGGGTGCCTGCTGTCTATGTGTTCTGTGCGTGCGGTGGTGCCTTCGGCAATTTTCATCAGTTTAAATTCCATCTTTGCCAGGGAACCCACTTGCAGTCTCATGAACTTCAAAGAGCAGTGTTGGCTCAGCCATCAATGGGGCCTATCGCTTTCTGTCTGCAGCTGCTGGGAAGCTTGCAGTGGGGTCTGCAGACGGGAAATCGGAGCCCCTCCCCTCGCCTCCCTTCCCCCACTGCCAGTTTCAGTGATCTGCCCTGGCTCGTGTGCAGCCTGACATAGCAGGAGGAGGAATGAGAGAATGAGGCTCACCCTTCCTCCCAAGTATTACATGGGCACTTCAGTTGAACTGCTGTTGGATTTGTCTTGGTGACACTTGTGCCGGGTGCGGGCACCGCCCAGACTGTGCCGGGTGCGGGCACCGCCCAGACTGTGCCGGGTGCGGGCACTGCCCAGACTGTGCCGGGTGCGGGCACCGCCCAGACTGTGCCGGGTGCGGGCACCGCCCAGACTGTGCCGGGTGCGGGCACTGCCCAGACTGTGCAGAATGACGGGAGAGCCCTTGCTTAGCGATGCAGGATTGGCCTGGCAAAAATGGCAGCCAACCAGCCAATGCTAATACACCATGTCCGATGACAGACTGACATATATAAGTGGGAAAGAATGCTGATATTTAAGCCCCAAAGCATCACATTTCTCCTGCTTATAATTGTGTTTCCTGTGTTTCTTTTAAAAGTGATTACTGTCATACAGTACTGTGCAAAAGTCTTGCGCAGCCAAAGAAAGTGATGTTTAAATGATATTAATATTGGTGCAAAACTATGCTATTATGCTTGTCAAAGTGTGTTAGTTTAGCCATTTCCAGTCCACAGCTAATATAACGCCATTACTTGCAGCAACCATCCAATATACCCATGTATTTTTGGAATCAACCACTAGCATACCTCGGATAGCTCATCAATATCTCATTGACTTGTTTAACTAATTAAGTTAGCTGATAGTGATGTTTAATAAATACATGGAATTGCCTTAAACATTTCCTTTGACTGCCTAAGACTTTTGCACAGTACTGTACATTGCATTACATGCCTTCCTGTCCTTAGCTATCCTGTCTTCGCTGAGTGCAGGGTTTCTAATTCCTTTCTTTTTTTTTAAACCAAATATGGATGCCCGGGGGGAACACTGATGTATTCCTGGCTCTTGTCTTCTACCTTCTTTCTTCTCTTCTTCTCTCTCGAAATGCAGCTGTGCCGATAAAAGTTGATATGGCCTAAACTTAGAGGTGTCATGCTGGGCAGTTAGATGATGTATTTCATTGCGCCAATGAAGACACTTTTGGATATATATGATGTGTGCAGGTAATTTAATCTGTAGGGGTTTTCTTCGTATGAGGCTGCTGGCTGAATGACAGGCTGGGCCCTATGGATCACCTAGACCATTAGTCTTATTTTATTTTTATAGAAAACTGTAGGCTCAATATTTTTGGACGGCTGGTGAAATGTATTAGGTTTTGTTCGCAAAGTACTTTACCCTCATGATGAACAATTAAACATTTTCTGATAGACATTGCCATTGGAGGGGATTTAAACATTTAGATATTGTGTATTGAAATATATGATTTTAAATATTTAATAGCCGTGATTTCCACCTATTTCATGTTTGCCTGAATACTGTGTAAAATGTGTATGTGGGATGTATTTTGTCTAGTGTGGTGGCTCTCTGGCAGCACAGCCACAGTGCTCTTGACCAGGATTAGAGGTTCGAAGATGGATGGATGGATGGATGAAAGGATGGATGTATTTTCCCATAAAATTATTATTACTTTTCCCGTTAGTATACTATTTCCCATTTTAGCCACTGTTCTGGATTGCCTTTGCAGAGAACATGTCGTATATAAAAAGCATACGCATGTAATATAAATTAGATTTTCACACATGGACATACACAAGGGAATACAAGTAGCCACCTAATTAGTGGGGAAAGATTGTCATAGCAAGTGGAATGTGCCTTGAATTAATAAGTATTTCAAGTAATTCAAGTAAAAGCACATTATTAACTTTTAGATTTCCAGGTGATCGATCCAGTACTTCCAGGCAGGTCCACAGTGGCCAGGCGGGAGACTGGGGAGAATTCCTGCTGGGCCGATTAGCTGCTGGGCCAGTCAGAAACTAAAGCATTTGACAAGGTTAAAACTGAGTCATTTGGAAACAAAATTTAACAAGTTTTAAAATGTTCCCACGCATCCACACACACACACACAGACACACACACACATAATAGACCAGGGCTGCCCAACTCCACTGCTGAAGGGCCAGAACCCAACACAGTTTGCAGATTTTCCAATTAAACCTGGTAATTAGCTGATTAAGATATGTTCGAGCAGGGAAATCTGCAGACTGTTTTGGGTTATGGCCCTTCAGGACTGAAGTTGGGCAGCCCTGCAATAGACAATGTTTGCGCTGTGTAGAGAAATGCACAAATAAACACAGGGCAGCGCGATCGCTCATCATGTAGACCTGAGTGAGCACAGAGTACGCCGGCTATTGCCATTACGGGAAGAGACCAGGCAGGGATGAAAAAGTCAGACTGCTTGAACAGTGCAATATGCTATTTATTTTTTATTGTCTTCTTGAAATGTCAGAAATTAATTCATTGGGATAATAAGACTTGAACTGGGTCATCATTTATCAATGTTCCCCCAGAACTAAGACACAATGGACTGGTCTTGGGCATAAAACCCCTGGGCTGAAATTGGCTCCGCTCCATGCCTGCTTCTAGAAATTGTACAAATTGCTGAGTGTGAGACCAGTATGAAGATGGTCGGTCCAAATGACAAGGCTGTCCAGGGAATACAATGCTGCCGTTTGCGACAACACCAAATCTGGTTAACTTTCAGATTTCCATGTCATCCATCCAGTACTTCTAGTAATTGCACAGGTTGGTTATTGTGGCATGAGTATAGATTAGATAGGCGGACCGACTACAGGAGCTGTCTGGGGAACACAGTGCTGTTGTTCTGACAACCCCGCTTTCTGGTTAGTTATTGCAGACCTTACAGACAGAGAGACATAGGCAGAGTTCAGCTTCCTTGCAATAGTTATTTTTTAAGGTTTTAGGGGAGACTGGGGACAATTGTTGAACAGGGCCAGTTTACAGTAGGCTTGGCTGGTATCTAATTTTTCATACCCTTATCCTGATCAGACGTTATACTGCTGTATTTTTCATTCCCTTATCTCGTCCAGTCATTATAAGGCTGTATTTTTCATACCCTTATCCCGTCCAATCATTATACTGCTGAATATTGTATTTTGACAGTATTTTCAAAAGCAGCACTGTTCTTTTATCTTGCAATCTTGGCGACAAAATTTGCCGACTGGGGTCCCCCATGATTAAAGGTGTGATTTGCAATTTTAATCCGATACAGTTTTTTGTCATATTCAGCAAATTTCTCCTTACAATCTGCTACAGTAGCTGTGTGTGTCTGTCCACCCCACCCCACCCGGCAGCCGCAGGTGCCAACAGTGTCTGGCTGCAGACCTCACCTCTCAGTCCATCTCCAACCTGAAACCCAACCCCTTCCTGCCCCAGACAATTCTCTGTCAGCGTCTGGCCGCAGACCTCACCTCTCAGTCTCAACCTGAAACCCAACCCCTTCCTGCCCCAGACAATTCTCCAACAGTGTCTGGCTGCAGACCTCACCTCTCAGTCCATCTCCACCCTGAAACCCACCCCCTTCCTGCCCCAGACAATTCTCTGTCAGCGTCTGGCTGCAGACCTCCTCTCAGTCCATCTCCAACCTGAAACCCACCTCCTTTCTGAGTCCAGGTAACAGCATCATATTGTATGGAAATCACAATGAATGAAAATTCAGATTGAATCTGAATGGAGACTGTCACAGATTGGGTCGTGACCATATAGAGGCAACATGTTATGTTTATCAAATACTGGCAAATTAACATTGTAAACATAAACATGATATACTTTTGATGTAACTGCATTTCCCTGCTAACCTAAGGTTGTAATATTTGTAATGTGATTTGGATCAAATTTCTCCTATAACTTGTTTCATGCTCATGCTGTACCAATGGTTTCCTGTTTTGGCTGGTGTGTTAACAGGTTGAAGTGTAGTATGCAGGTCAGGGCTTCCTTCCTGGGGTTTTCCTGAAACCTGGGCAGGTGTTACCATTACACTTTTTGTAATGGGGGTATTTAGGATTGGTTGGGTGAAACCAAGTTGTTGAGGGGGGATTAGTGCAGCTCATAATGGAAATTGATATTTTAGCCTATAGTAGGATTTATGAATAAAACTGAATAAAGTGTAGTTTGATATAGTATATTTTAGAACTGTTGATATTGGATGTTTTGTTTTGTGTGTGTGTGTTAATTGTTTGCTGATTTAATTGCTCCAGGGGGAGGGGCTAAAGTTGATATAAACCCTATTGAGGCCTTTCCTAGGGGAGAAGTGTGCTAATAGTGGGGCTGTACTTGGTGTGCAGGGTCTGCCAAGATATCGCCTGCCCTGGGTAATTAGTCTATCTTTTATTTTTATTACTAATACACATTTTTGCACGTTTCCTTGGGCTTGGAATAAAAGTTGTTTTCACTTTTGGAACTCCTTTGCCTCTGGTTTTTGGAGCCTCCAGCCATTCAGCCATTCATAACAGAGACAAAATTAGCGACCTGTTGCAGTTAATAATCAAATTGAGTATTTAGTGTTGTGAGTTCCACATACAGATGTTGTTCCGTATTTTTCATAAGTGAAGAACACAATCGGCAACCATATTCAAATCATGTTTCTTCTTAACCCGTGTTTGAAAAGCTGCAGTACGCTAAATGATGACTTAGAAACTTAGAAAAGACTAAATGATGACTTAGCCTTAGAAAAGACGCACATACACTATATTGCCAAAAGTACTGGGACGCCTGCCTTTACGCACACATGAACTTAAATGACATCCCATTCTTCTTCATCCCATTCTGTTCCCAATTGCTTCCACTTCCACAGTTATAATACCACTAACAGTTGTCCATGGAATATTTAGTAGTGAGGAAATTCACCAAGCTCCCGAGAGCGACCCATTCTCTTAGAAATGTTTGTAGAAGCAGTCTGAATGGATAGGTGCTTGAATTTATAAACATCTGGCCATGGAAGTGA
>JAODKL010004362.1:7270-23629 GCA_026780765.1 Petrocephalus schoutedeni
ACACCATAGCCATGTTTATTATGCATTATGAATGCTCTATGAAGCTGTCATCTATACTGCACTATAGATACCACCATAATGAAGTAATGAAGTCCTTAATTCTTATACTGACTTTCATAATGCATTATGAAGGCATCTATAGTGCATTATGGATGAGAACTTCACTGGAGCTTATACAGTGTTATAATCGACACTATGATGCCTTATGACTGTCAATAGAAGATGCTGTAATGCTTTATTAATTCTTATTCTGACCATTCTAATGCATTTATGAAGGTATCTATAATGCATTACAGATGACAGTCTTAAGTAAAGTGTTACTGATGCTGTCATCAGTGCACCAGCTGCTTGCCTTTTGAAGTGCATTATCAATCAACAGCGAAATGTGCGATTACACCACATAGTGTCAGTTCCGAAGATTAAAGGTGTCACATTTCTGACACTCCCTGCTTTCTTCTGAGCTATTTTTAGGCCATCCCTCTTGAGTCTCGAAATGAATATTATGTGAACGTTCATTTTCTGTACTCATATTGACTAACGTGAAATATTACATAAGCACCATCACCACTCACCTTCTTTGTGTGGTTATAAAAGTGCCGTTAGGCCCCTGGTAACCCAGGAATGTGACATTGCAGTTACTTTACCTGTGCAGCTGATCAGATGGGTTTCCATGGACGAATATGGTGCCAAGATCTACCTTACTTTCTGGCTCAGTATACCCTTTGCGTTTGTGCCTTTATGGGGCGTGATTTATCTTCTTCACATCCTGTCACGTCTCACCCGGCACTCTGATTATGGATTCTCCTGCTGTCCTGAAGGTCTGGGCATCTGTGCACCTCAGTCGGAGCCCGAACACAAGATCGGGCTGTTCTCCAGAGCTGGACATTTCAGGTCCAGAAAGTAAAAATCTAGACCAAGATTTTTGTTTCAATCAATCAGCTGAGCATAAAGAGTCACAGTCACACAGAGTACTCAACCGGTTGGTCGAAATGAAATCTTCTGGATTTTTACTTTCTGGGCCGGAAATATCCAGCTTTGCTGGTCTCTCACCCTCTGGACCTGCTCCAGATGATCTTTCTGCTGGGAACTATGCAGGCCTGCTCTCACCCTTTTAACAGCAGGCCACATCCGGTCACATCCAGGCCAGCTATCCGGTCTCAGCATCAGGACCATTCGGTTTACCTGAACTGGGGGTATTTACTGTCACAATGGCACTTGAGACACAGCAATGTCTCTACAGCCGCTCCCTGATTAGGATGGTCCATCATACGATATTTCGACTTTTCTCATGTAAATAAATTACAGGAGATATTCAAAACTTAATTATAAAATAGGCTTAGGTTGCCCAGCTATAGGCTAATGAAAGTGTTCTAAGCATGGTACGCTGGGCTAGGCTTTGATGTTTGTTAGGTTCGGTGTATTAAAATTTCGCCTTACGATATTTCCTCCTTGCAGTAGGTTTATCGCAGCATAACTCCATCGTAACCTGGGGAGTGGCGGTAATGAGCCACAGCCGAGTAACTTCACTACTAAAGCTCAGTGTCCATCCGCTCTCCTCTCTTCATGCAGATTGGTGGTTATTGTCCCCATGAGGCCAGTTCAACCCACTTAATTCATTATAAGCATTACTTAGAGAGCCAACGGGCTACCCTAGGGTTATGCCGAGGATGGATCGACTTAAATGCACCTAGCACAGATCAGAAACCTTAGCATAAAAGTCCCATTTTAATTATGTGCCTGGAACTGACCAGCAAGGTGTTTCATTTTAACATATCTGCCTTTATGTACCTGATGAGAAAGCCAAAGTTCCTAAGTCACATGATGCCATATAGTTGAACAGATGCAAACAGCTGGGTTCTTTGATTTCTCCATCTGCTTGCTGTCCATCTGCGAAGCTGAAACACCTGCTTAATCACTGCCTACCAACGTTCAAGGGGCGAGCTCTCGGCAGGGCCATGGACCGTCGATAAAAAATTAGGAAACACATTCAGGAAAGCACTCACCGCTTTGACAGCAGTTCCTAAGGGAATTCACCAAATGTAGGTGATTCAGAGCTCCACCCACACGCTCGCAGTTCTTCTAAGGGGAATTCAAGGAGGCAATAAAAATCTGTCACTAAAAATGTATTCGGAGACAGCTAAACTTCCACTGGTGGTTTGCGCTCCACTGCGAGCGGCTTGCTAGCTTGGCTTACGGAGGCTAACTGATCAGCGTTTTAGCAACACAGGGGTTTTGGCGAGGAGGCCTGACAGCTTCATTAGCTGCAACGGGGCAGCAAATGTCTCTGACATAAAGTCGGCCATTTAAAGAACTAAATGAATTAATGGAGAGGGCAGAGAGGGTCTTGATCTTGTCAAGTTTTTCATAGAAATGTGTGACATCGAACGTGCCCACTGTGCACTAAAGTCTAAGCTTGCACCAGAACATCAGTATTGTACTTTATTTTCTGTATAGTCTTTTCTATCTTATGTGTACAGTTTGAAGTTACTTTTGTGTACACTGCTGTAGCTCTTTTGCAATTTCCTTCGAGATCAATAAAGTATTAGTACTACTGCTTCTACTAAACACTATTGTTTTGTTTGCTACATTACCAAGACTGGAAAAAAAACAAAACCTTTGTTTCCTTGACACCCGAGTCCGGAATTTGCAAAGTGCCATAAGCAGTTAGCAAGATGAAGTGTGAATTACTGCATTTTCCGACCATGTTTACTTGTTTATTTATCGGGAATGTGACAAAATGTCAATCTGGGAGAGGATTCCAGGATTTTAGTTTGTATGTTTTTCTTTAACTGGAGATTTTTTTGTTTTGAGAGATACTTGGAGCAAAGCACTTACTCAAGTGAGAACTGGGTCTATTTGGGGCCATTTGTGTGGAGGGGTTTATCGTTACATTGGGCAATCCATATACCGACCTATAAAAAAACCTTTAAAGTGAGTAACATTTAATTCAAATCGCCTGGCTGGTTCAATAAAAACAAAAAGGAAACGTAAATGTACCTTAAGAATCTGTTCACAGGAAACACATTTAAAAATTTAATGAACACAGAACATTGAACAAGTTCAAAATGAGAGACTAGGTCAAGTTGATGCATCCTTGTTTAGCCACGAAGCAAGGGAAACCAGTACTCTGATTAACAAAGACATCCCAGTAAGTATCTCTAAAACCACTGGACCCTTCAGGCAGATTTGTTTTTCTCCAAGGACGAATATACTCTGAACAATGGACACTAATGAACATTCATGGACCATATTTTGATAATCATTTATTTATGCAGTCTGAAGACCTTTATTTAACTGATGTCTTGCGGCAGAAACATCCACAGGACAGATATTACTCACAGCACCCGGCACACATAACCGCCTTGATTGATTTTTGCTGTTCACTCTTTGTCTCTATCACTCTTTCATGGAGAATTACAGTATATGTTGAATATCGGGCCAGATTACCCAGTGTTCCTCCTGCCCCGATGGCTCTCATTATCAACCTACACTCTGTCAGCTCTCTGAAATATAGTTCAGTACAAATGCAGACGTCATCAGTGAGATATACAAAGAACGAAACTCCACGAGGGCGGACAAAACAGGAAGGAAGGTCAGGTAGTCACGATCGGCAAGAATAGAAGAAACTGGAAAACTCGGGGGCCTCTACGCCCACAAAAAAGAGTTTCAAGGCTAAACAAAGGTTACCGGTTTGCTTAAGTAGTCATCTCCTTTGAGGCACAGGTGATTTCCTTAATTCAGTAGTCCCTGCTTACAACACAATGACATCACATTCTAAGGATTCCCGGAAGAGTCCCCGGAGTCCCTGTCTCACTAACGCCACCTGCTGTCTGTGCATGGCATGACACATGTATTAAAGTTCAAATGATTTTTTTTACTCTTACTAACAAACCCTACTTTTTGGGAAGCACTGACATGTACTTGGGAGGTTAAATTATTGCCAACAAAAATTCTTGAGGCTAATTGCTCTTGAATCTGAAATATTAGTCCTTGAAAAATGCCGAGAACTCCGACTAAAAATCTGTACAGAGATTTCGTCGACATATTGAAACGCGACACATTAAACAACTGCCCAGCAGAAACGGCTATTATTAGGTGAAAACTATGCCATTACGAAGAAAGCACATAAACATTTGGCATGGCCTCTAAAATCTTACCAAGGATGCAATTTAGTCAATCCCAGGGTGACAATGGCGTCCCTCAGGCGTTTATAAAGCATTTAAAGATCTCATTGTTCCATTTTAAATGGATATACTTGAATAAGCCAGGGAGTACAAGTGTTTCCCAGATACTTTCTGTAATGCTGTTATATCCACGAGAAGGGGGAAGACCCCTTACAGTCTCTGCCTATGACAGGTCAGTCTCACTTCTTAATGTTGACCATAAATTACTCCCTAAAATGAATAACGATGAGACTATGAGAAATGCCTGAGGATTCCACTACAGCTCCCTCTGTACTATGGTGGTCAGGACATGACCTTGGCGGGACAGACCATCTCAATATACCCTGGTCAGAGTCTCTGTGTTTTTTTTTTGTGACACAGGAACAATTTACCATCAATATCACCTATGGGACCTCCTCTCTGTCTGTAGCTGTGTCAATCGACCCAGGAGCTGCAGAACATCTAGATCTTCCCCCGAGTCCCATCAATCCAGCTTTGGAGGTCACCTTCCTGGATGACCAGCCCTCGGGGAAATTAGCCATCAAACTGCTTCACTAAAACGTTGAGTAGGTGAGATTCACCAGGAAACCGGCCGGCTGCTTGTGATCTCATCACCCGCTGACCCCTCATACGCCGCTGGTGATGCCAGCTTTACCTGTCCATACCTTGCAAAAAGTTTAAACTCTTGGCTTGGAGCCCCGTCCGTTTGTCCGCATGTGAAGTTCTGCCATGCTGTGCTACAGCAGTGGAAAGCCCTAAAACAGCAGTGGAGGATAATGTATCCCCTGAATATGGAGAGTTCCAGATGTTTTCATTAAACCAGGCCCTCTTAGCTTCTTCCACCCGGACCCTGGGACTCCTCCACCAAATTGCTCTCCCGCATACCATTTCCTTAAATCCGAATTTACCCATCCTCTCTCCCCTAGTCTCTAAGGCACTTTTACACCATATTGATGAAGCCTTTAGAAGGTTTCTGAATTTTTCTTTAAAGAAATAGCAAAGGAGATCTGTGCCCCTGCATCAACTGTGATGATTTGGACGGGGATTTGTACATGCAGGTGGAAAACTGCAATTTCCACATAGAGAAAGTTCCTGTGCTCCATAATAATAATAATAAGCCTGCAAGTACTAAAGATGGACAGCTGTAAGGTGAAGCGGGATCCGGCATGGCCCGTGCCAAAGACTTCCTGGGCCTTTACAGCAGGTTCGTATGTAACTGATTAGGAAAGCTAGAATACCGTTTCCAAACCCGGCCCTTGGAGACTCACAGACGGTCCATGTTTTTGTGCCCTCCCTCCCAGCTCTCTGCCAAACAGTCCAGCCCGGGACCGGGACATAAACGTGGACCGCCTGTGGCCCGCCGAGGACCGCGTTGGGAAGCACTGTCCTAGAACATTGTTCTGGGCAATTGCAATTGCTCTGCTGAAAGCCTTATTCACTCCTACCCCTGTCCTTAAATGGTCCAGTCCCTTTGTTGCTGAAGTTGAAGCTTTGGAGGGAGAAGTGAAGTGTAGAAGGTGGGGACCGTCCTGTCTCGGCGGCAGGGTGAGCCTCCCAAGTTAATCACAGACACATAGAAAGGAATGAGGATGAAGGGAATTTCGAGCTGCTTGCAATAAAGCTGGCATCAGAAGACTGGAGACAGTAGCTGAAAGGAACTGCGCATTAAAACGTAGTTCTCACCACTGAAACACTGAATACATTTGGCACATAAAGAGGCTTAAAATCAAGCAGGCTTTGTACACATTATTTTTCAGCCATTTCCAGTTCAGAATACAGCATCCAAGAAGAAAAGTACAAGTTTCCTTTCATGGATACAGTGTTGACCTCCACTGACACGGGTAACATTTAGTCCATTTCCTCCACAATGGAGATGGAGATGTCATCCAAACCTTGCCCTCTTTGCACTTGTCATGGAACCATTAACTGGGCCTTTCAGAAGCAGCCCTTATACAAGGCTTTGAGCTTGGCTCTGACATACACATCACTTTTAGCAGACAATGTCCTCTCATTCCCTACTAATCCAGACTTCCTTTTGAAACTATTGGATCTGTAACAGTTATATAGCTCTTTCTTAGTGGATACTAGGTCAACTTTGATCAAAATGAAATTCTATTCATGACTGTAAAAACTACAGATAATATGTTTCCTTTCAAACGCCCACCTCCTGTCTTGTATTTGGGTGTATGCGTAGAAGCTTTATGAACAGCTTTATGAATTCAGGCTGGGCAGACTCTCAGGGAGGGTTAGTAATGACTATGCTGATGGATCCATCACTCACCCTGCAAATGCGCCATATAATTGGACATTTTGCGTAACTTTTTTTGTATGTACATTCACAGACTATCCATGCCTTTTCCTCTCTCACTGAACTAATCAAGACTCAACATCTACTTTATTATTGTCATATTATTCAATTTATCAATTATTATCAATATTATTTGTTGCCTGCCAACACATCCATGTACAAATACATAGGTGCATTGAAATACCATTTCTTCCACAAATATATACAAATACAATAAATAATATTCACAGTACGATATAGTGTAGATTTTGTGCATGTGTGCAGCGTAGTGCAATTAAACACTGTTCAAATACAGTCGGCCCTTGTTTATCTAGGTTAATCAGTTCCAGACTCCACCGCGATAAGTGAATTTCCGCCAAGTAGGATTCTTTATTTATAAATAATATTTTCGTAGTTTGAACATAGAAAACCTGTTTAGTGTTTTCTAAATATGGGTTTTAATATTATTAGAGCCCTCTAGACATTAAACAACACCTTATAGTCACCATTGAACTCGCATTACCCAGTATATTACACAAAAGCCGACGCTGCCACGTTCAGCAGAGCCTCACCCTGCTAGATCGCCTTCGGCAGCATTGGCCCCCAGAAGTGTCAATTGCAGGTCCAGAAAGTAAAAATCCAAACCAGGATTTCGTTTCAGCCAACCAGTTGAGCATAAAGAGTCACAGTCATAGAGTGCTCAACTAGTTGGTTGAAACAAAATCTCGGTCTGGATTTTTACTTTCTGAACCTGAAATTGACATCTCTGTTGGGCCCTGAAAGCTACGAGAAAAAGCCCGGTGCCGATCCGGCAGCTGCCAAGCCCGCAACGGGCTGAGCCAATCAGTGGCCAGGATTGGAAGAGGATATAATTGATTAATATGTATAATTGTATAATATAATATATGCACCCAATATGTGCTCTAACACAGAGACAACTGAACTCTGATCACTGGTGAGAGTGAGGTATCTCCCAAGGCGGGAGATACGTACATCCCGGCAGCCTCCCACGTATCACACAGTTTTGTTATATCGCTGTCGTCGTCATAAGATCAAAAAAGTCAAACCATCGTAACTCAAGGACCATCTGTACTAATAAAATATGACTTTTTACATCAGATTCATGTCACTGCATCCGGATAGCACAAATTCATCTCACCCTGTAGATGTGGTGTAGTTGTACTTTTTTTAAACGTAATAGTCCTCTAAAGTTCACAGCTCTTGGCAAGGTGAATGTGACACCCCATTCGAGATTCACAGAATTACCTTCCCAACTTACCCAGACACCTGTCTCCTCCTGGGCAATATGACTCCTACCTTTAGCAGTGCCATGCTATAAAACGTACTAGCAGAGATTATATTAGGGCTGGCCAAAAATGTATTGCATTAAATGGAAGTCAGGCAATATCAGACCAGGGATGTAGATGTCAAAAGTGCACAGATACCTAGAAAAGATAATATATTGGCTGAGAAAAAAAAAATCAAAACTCACTGCAAAATCTGGCAACCTTTTATTGATCATATGGAAAACACCATACTACACCAGATCTATTGTTCTTCTGTATGGAAGGTCAATGTTACATTTTATCCATCCTTCCATCCATCCATCTTCTTACGGCTTATCTTACCGCTTATCATGATCAGGGTCGCGGGTGGTGTTGGGGGGGTTCTGTAGTATAGGCCATAAGACTGAGGTGCCTGAAATCAGGTGATAGTGGGCGTACCCTGAGAGATATGACCCTAAGATCAACGTTACATTTTATGATACATATATAACAGAGGCAGCTGTTCCATGGAGATACAGGAGGTAATACCGCCTCTGTCTCTGAGATTAAATTATGAAACAAGCAATTTAAAAATAACTAATTACTAAAATTTGATTGTCATTTAAAAACACATTTTCTCTCTGCTTTGGGAAAAAAATCACTATTGTAATATTGTATATCTTCTTACCTCCACATTTTTTTAGCCACCAATTGGCACTGATGTATAAGTGAGTGACCGAACCTGCCTCTGGCATCTCTGCTTGTTTTTTTGCTCTGCTTTTGTTGAATGTGTCTGTCATTCACTGCCGTGTGCCGTGTTTCAATTTGAAAAAGGAAAATGAAATATATATATATATATATATATATATATATATATAAACTGGATTTCCTTGTCGTGGTCCAATGAGGAGATGGAGAGCGGGAGGGGTGGGGGGGAGGGGTTGGGGGTGTTCGGGGGGGGGGGGCCCTTTGCCAGTCTTAGGATGAAATGCCGTCCCCTTTGTACCGCTGTGTCTAGGCTTTGTCTTGTGCTGTTGCCTTCTCACTCGAGCCAGTGGCTTATCGGTTGTACTCACCGCAGCTGGAGCCCGGGCACAATGGCGAGGCATCGATCAGGCGGGGAAGCAGAGTGGCCAGCGCCTGATAAGATAATCCCCCCACTGGGTCCTAGATTAAAGCCACAAAAGGGGTCTGGGTGTGTGTGTGTGTGTGTGTGTGTGCGTGTGCCAGGAATATGGCGTTCAGGATTCCGACGCACGTGCTGACGTTAATTATCAATCATGATGAGCTGAAACCGGCCGTCAATCTTCTACAATCCGAGTCGCCATGCCCCAGAGGATCCTGGGATACTTTTTGCTGAGTTTCATAGTCAACTAATCACACCTCCTCATAACTACAGTTAGTTAAGAGACTCAAGAAACCTATTTACCACAAATGCTGGTCCCGACTATTATTTCTTTCCCCGCAGCCTTCGACTGCGCCCCTCGAAGGTAAGCTATTATTATGCTAATGAGACGTGACGGTTCGCTTGATTGCACCTGCAAGCGCTCCATCTATGTAGGCAGAAATAACACGCCGGACAAGTCTGGTAATGAAAAAGTGATGGACCTTAAGTACGTCGCCAAAAATATGTATTTATAGGCCTCTATATACCGCAAGACTGTAGTGTTCATTCACTGCAGTGTTTTTCTTTATGAGAGGTAACAGCAGCAGAGCAGAAAAGCATAGGAAGTAGCAATTTATATTCCAAAGGCTGCCTGACTGTCCTCGCATTCTGTTAGCGCACTATTGGCCGGGCGACACCCTGGACACGATCCCCCTGCTGCGGATACTGCACGCTCTATTCAATGCTCCGCCCCATCTGTCTCGGAGCCCCGCCCCCCACCTGACTGACAGGCCTAGACCGCCTTCCTCACTGGAGCCATGGCTGAAGCAGGACATTATTTGCGCCCCGTCAGCTGTCGTCATGGTGGGCCATGTACCACCCCACCAAGAATTCTGTCATACAATCCCCGGCTCCTTTGACAGCATAACATGCATGCAGTCAGGATAACAAGCCTTCTAGGGCGCAGAAATAAGCTGGGCTGCACCATATTCATATTCCCGTAAACCAAGGGGTTCATATTTACACCCCGTAGACAAGAATAACCCCCGTGACAGGCCAGAACGGCTCATTCCTTGACAGCCGTGCGCATTTTGTAGATTACAGGCGGATTCCTTTTATCCAGCTTTCGGGAGCGCGCTAGCCGACAACGGCCTTTGATCAGGGTGCCGTCAGTATTAAAGGTCTGTCTGCAGATGCTGTTTACTTGCTGCCGTGCGGAGCCATGGCTATAGCATCTTTGGATTCGGCATTCCTAATCAGAAAGGGCGCCCGGTGGAGCGTGACATCTTGTGACAGCACCGGCAGAGATGCAGGTTTCAGCGGGACTCCACATGCAGAATCAATCAGCCCACCTTGTGACATTAACCTCTGTTGTCGCACTTATCGTATTATTTGCAGCTCTACATCGCAGTTCTTTCTGTTTACTGTGCTGGAGAGTATCACTCTCTTCGGTTTTTTGGTGCATAATTATTAAGCAGTATTTTGAATTGTTGCTTCTCCAGTGGTATATTCTATATTCTCTTTCAGTAGATTTTGGAGTTATATGTGATTCATTCATCGGATCTTGAGTCAGACTAACCAATCAGATGTCTTGGTCCTGTCTTCTGCAATTGCTTGGACCTGCCTCCTCTACAATCTGATTGGTTATCTCTCTGAGTGATAACGAATCATTCTACCCTCAGAACATTTTTGCATAAGTAGAACTCCCACGAGCATCCTACTCGGGGGTGTGGGGGTATAGAGCCTATCCTGAAGATGATGTCCACAAGGCAAGGAATAAGCCAGGATGGGATGCCAACCCATTGCAGGACACATACACTGTTCACACCAATGGGGAGCATGGTAACTCCAATTAACTTTAACTTTGGACTGTGAGGGGCAACCAAAGTATCCAATGAAAACCCCACATACATAAGGGGGGTGACTCGAACCCTAGCACCCCAGTCATGAGGCAACAGCGCTAACCACTGTGTCACCATGCTGCCCCACACATGCCTCATTTTAACATTTGGGTTACGTGCCATTTAATATCATATAACATCTTTTGTTTTTCTCCATGCTGCCGGTTTGAGATGTCCCGTACCACCCCCCGCCAGCCTCAGTGGTGACATGCTGGCCGCTCTGTGCACCTGCTCAGCCCCCAATCCCCGGGCGGGGGGGCCTCGCCATCCCCGACCCAACATACACGCTGCGTCACCAACCCTATGCTGCAACTTCAGTCCTGTCACCTGCCTGAAGAAGGCACCTGGGGGGTCAGGCCAGGGCTGAGGGGAAACGCAATTAGCAGCCACCGCGGGACCAGAGCACATTCCCCCACCTGGGCCTGACCTTGCTTCTCTCTCAGTCAGCTCCCTCATGCTGACTGCGTAGCACAAATGGATGGGTCTACTTATTAGTTTGTGCTCCCAGGGGCTAAATTTGCGTTAACTGTCAGATTAATGGAATATAAATCTGCGCTTATATGATACAATATATAGAAAAATGTATTGGGAAAATGAGATAAACAGAGAAACAGATGTTCTGCCTCTGAAGCGTCTTTGTAACTGACACTGTCATTGTTCCTTCTGCACCCTCCTCCCCAGGCACCTGAGTCAAAATTGCAATTAATTGGCAAGACCGGCATCGCACTGGCCTCTCCGCTGGCACTTTGCACCTTTGCATGACCGGTTTGTTGCACACATCAACACATAAGGTGCGTTATTTTTTGCCTCCCGAGTATACACATCAAACTCCGCCTATATATCTCAAAGATAATGTGCTGCCGGGGGATGAATCTGGCCCAGGTTCTGGTTAATGCCGACTGGCAGTTCAGACGTACACAGTACACATCCTAACTGAGAGATTCGTGTTTGATCATTATTCAGAGAGGAGACTCTCTAATCATTGAGGCTTTTAGTAATAACTGTAATAATATAATCATTCTGCTATGGAAAAGGCATGACATTTGAATACAGAACTCAGATATCCAATATTTCATAACAAACTTGGAAATAAAATTTGGTAGCTAATTCTATTTCATGCTACTTTTCTCAAGTAGGACTGACTGGGAAATGAATCTGCAGACCCGATGGGCTTCTCCGCTGTGATATCCGTCTCTCAGAATCTGTTAACCATGATGCTCGTGAACCCATGGAATGTCGTCTAAGCCAGAGATGTAGTCCTGAGACTTGCTTTTGACAGTGCTGCTCACATCAAATTCCTGCCTGCATTATGTCAACATATCCTCTGCACCCGTGCCCTTGTGAGCCGTGCGCTCCCTTCTGTTACACTGTCATGGTAATGAATGTGTGCTCACTTGCGTGTGTTTATTTTTACGCACATCAGCTTGGGTTGAGAGGGTAGACACTCTCACTGTCAAAGGTCCTCGCTGAGCAGTTCTTTTGACTTCGGGTGTATGCTCAAGCTACTGTACTACCGAGTTGTGTAGTTCTGTTGTACGACGGGCTGTTTGGCAGTGATGTATCCATTGCTGTCAACACGATCTACATGGGACCTCACTTTCCACATGTTCGACAGAATCAGCCTCACCTCCCCATTTAAGAGCAGCTTCGGCTCCATTAAAATTCAGCCCAATCGAGACGCGCAATTTAGCACTCAGCGGCTTTTTCATGCTGATGGGTGGAACGTCCCACATGCAAACGGTGCAATCTGCATGACAGACGTTCTAAATCGAACACGTTGGGAGCCCCGCAGACCTCGGCAGACTCGCAGGAGCGACTCGCTGGCTCTTCCTGCTCTGAGCTGATCTGCCTGGGAGAAGCAGTATAGGCGCAGCTCGGCACTTCACATTCAGATCAGCATCTGTTTGAAAGAGGAATCCTTAGCCCCACGTGGTGCCCTAGGCGAGCATCTCTACCTCCGCCGACGCCAAAATAAACCCGTAAACAACGGGAGTAGAGAATTAAAGTCTGTTCGTTGTTTAATATAATATAAATACAATAAATAATACAATAACTAACATCCATCCATCCAGGGGCGTCAGAAGTATTTTATCATTGTATACTTGTATACATTGTATACATTGTAGACCATATCAGTTCCTGCCAATGCCAAGGGGTAGCATGTTTTAGTAGTCTTTCTAATTGTTCCGTGATTGTTTACCTCACGACAGAAATACTCAGTCTAACGAACGACAGAACTCTATACGTACGGGAGCCAGTCAGGATTTTCCAAATACCCAGTTAATGTTCCCCGGTAAGCTTCCCTGGAGTTCTAAGCACCAACTCATTGCATAGCAAAATTATCTGTGTTTATGCCGATCAGGGGTGCCGCTGGACCCCCTGAAAACATCATATTGGGCCCCGAACTCAGACCAAGAGAAGAACTTTCTAAAAAAACTAAGACACGCCAACACTGCGGTATAATTGACTTCTACTCGGGTCGGCCGCGGGTACAGTATTGTCACGTGATTCAAATGTCATGCCTTAACAAGCGGATTGATTGGTAAGAAACTGACCCCAAAAGGACGAGCATAAGCTGATCGGTAAGAAATGGAAGCAAGAATTGGAAATGAAGCTGTTGATCGATACGCAATGGATGTAGGAATTGGAAATGAAACCATTTTATTGGCTGGCTCAGGTTCTTCATTCAAAATACATGTGACTGGAGAATGCGGGCATCGATCCCGCTACCTCTCGCATGCTAAGCGAGCGCTCTACCATGTGAGCTAATTCCCCATTCCTGACCATGTTATATTAAATATTGTATATACATTGTATTTAGATTTGTAGTTATAATATTTAAGAATAATTACTGTGTAGTAATTTTATTGGCTGAGTTTTACATAAATCTGAAATAAAGCTTGATCGCAACAAAATATTTAAAATATATCAAAGTCGCGGTAAAGTTTTCTTCGACACCTGTTATTAAGTGTCGAATACGACTGTAGAGGGTAAATGAAAATAAATGTCGACTTCTGAGGCAGCGTGAAAATGCCACTTGGCACATCTGGCGCTCGGCACATGACATTCCGCAGCGTCCGTCTCTCGGACGGCCGCGACCCGAAGGCGCCTTCTGCTACTGCGACATCGCACTGCTGCCGGGTAGGAAAATGCGCAGCTAGAGCGGCCGGGCTGGCGACTGGAAGAAAGTCAGCAGTTTCTGCCTGCATGGGGAGGGGGGGGGAGAAGAAACGTAGTACGGTAGGCAGGGGGAAAAAAAGTGACAGGCAACTGCGGGGATGGAGGAATGAGAGACGAGAGGTGGCGAGAGCAATATTGCAGCAAAGCATCCCGCTCGCATTTTGCCGGCCGACAGTGAAAGAAAACTAAGGATAAACGGAGCGTTACATCTGATAGGAAGACATTTACAGTTTCCGTGAGGATGGTAAGTGATCGTCATATTTAAGCTGTAAACGTCGCGGCGGGGCAGGGCTGCGCGTAACCTTGAAAATGCGCTAAGCGGAGCGAGCGGCGGGGCGGACGGGACGCGGGGCGAAGGGAAGCGGCGATCTGAGCCGGACACGCCGCAGCTGCCCAAGTGGGGCACGGACTTGTTTGCAGTCCCCAGAAAGGGGGCCTACTTTTGTCATTTAACCAGGGTACTTAACCTAAATCCATCCACTGGGCTGCCCAGTTGAGTTTATGATTAAATGTAAATTGCTGCATAAAGAGCACAATTACTAACTGGCTTTATATGACGTTACAGTAAAAAAAAAAAATATATATATATACATTGCATATATATATTGCATATATATATATAGCAGACCATTGTGAAGTTAGTAAAAGTTCTGAGCACGGAAATAGTTGCGCGCTGCGTGTCACAGACCTGTCCGCGTACTGTTCCCAGTGTGCGCGGCTTTATTAGCGGTGCGTGTGTAAGTAGCGTGCCAGCGTGCGTAAAGTTGCGGCGATCGCGGCACTGCGGTTTGACGGCGGCGCCGCAGCCCGGCCCGGGGCGCACGGTCACGTGGCGGGGGTGATGGGGGGGCCGCTTCCTGCGATGGGACGGTGTACATTTTCATGCAGTACAGATGATCAAAGTGTACAGATGTGACTTATGCTAATTGTTTGCCTTGCTAACGTCACGCTGCACCGTTCCTTCCCTGATCACCTGTAGCCCCCCCCCCTCCCACATTACAGCACCTGACTGAAGTTTCCTCATAGGCACCAAACATAAACTTGACCACAAAACTGCCTGTGGTCATCCAGGGGGCAGGCGTTAGGACCAGGTGCTTTATGACAGACGCCTTGCGTGGTGCTTCTGGAAACTGCTGATGCCCCTGTCCTTTGTCACATTCAGCCCCGTGGACCGCCTCTGCTGCTGATGGCCGTCACCTGGCTGGCTCTGGCCCTAGCCTCGCCTATGACCTCCGTCCCTGACGCAGACAAAGAAAGGAGGAAGGTGGTTCACGTCCTGGGTAATGTTCCCTCCTTCTCTCTCACTCTCCCTCTCGTTCACTCTCTCACTTTGACAGACATAGACAGTGGTCTGTTTAGGCAGTTAAACCATTTTAAACCTCTCCTCTATTTTGTCTCTGGCTAGTCTCAGCGTGCGGCCCTTCCGCATTGTGCACTAAGTTACCAGTCTCATAATCCGTGAAGGTACTAGTTTAACCTTGGTTGTTGTTTCTGAATATTAGCCTTGCCCTTTACCTGTTCTCCGGTCTGTGTTTACCATTGACTTGCTTAATTATGGAGCAGTAATTGCACTAATAAGATAATTGGAAACGTGCTTGTGGACTGTCTGGGCTAAACAGAAATGTCACGTTCCCAAGTCAGAGAAGTGGGCCAATTATCTGCCACATTTGCGATATTAGAGCAGCCGCTTGTAAACTTCTCCGCGTCCTGGATGGCTCTGCTCCACATTAGATTATCCTGAAATAAAGATATGTCCAGGCAACGGTCATGCTGCCTAAACCGAGCAGTGCAGCCTACGAAGGCACTGAACTGGCATCTCTGTGCAAATCCTTTTAGCACCACTAGGGCAGAGCAGTTTAAATGGCGTGAGCCCATTACCGCCATAATAATGGCTGCAGGCCTGGGCTCTTCACAGAGCGTCCACAGTCCTGTGATCTCAGTGGCCGCATTTGCCTGTGTATCTCCCAGGTATTCATTTTTTTTTTGTTTTGTTTTTTATTTGTGCTGTGGACAGCGACAACCAGTCTGAGGCTTTTAAGATGCCAGTTCTAATGAGCCGCTGCTACAGCTAATGACAGAGCCCGGGATTTGCCTACGGAATGGGTCCCTTGCACCGCAATCCAGGCGACAAAGGGCCGAGTCTATTATTGGACCTCAAATGGACATTCGCTCTCTTTGGGCAGAAAGGTGGAGAGCAGAGCTGCCAGTATGTAAGTGGGCGCCCGAGATGCAGGTGTCTGCCGGCAGGGAGAGGGCCTGTCTCTCTGTGGGGTCCCAGCTGCGCACACTGCACCCCCCGGGGCAGGGCAGTGCTATGCCGGATTAGTATGTGCACCACAGAATGCGTCTGAACCATGGGGGCGGTGTGGGGAGAGCGTGAATCAGGCCCACTTGCCTGCTTGCTTTTGAAAAACTCAGATATAACCGAAGGCTGTTCACTTTGCTGGTGCATGATTAG
>JAODKL010004439.1:0-56033 GCA_026780765.1 Petrocephalus schoutedeni
TTGCTTCCGGGATAGGCTCCGGACCCCCCGCGACCCTGAACAGGATAAGCGGGTTGGAAGATGGATGGATGGATGGGTGAAAATAAGGTCTTTGTAATTATATTGCTCTTTGTCCATTTATGAAAGCAGTAATGTAAATGATTCCTTCCCCGTGCTTTATTCAACCTCAGCACCCAGTGAACATGTTTTATTGTCAGATCTCTGCATTTTAAACAGTGTCCTTGCGCGGGTGAAATATGAATCTAACAGGCACCTAAAATAATGCATCATACCAAAGGGACCAAGTCGTACAGTGGTGTGTGGAGGGGACCAGTTATCTAATATTAATAAAAGAAAAAAAGTTTCTTTCACGTGTCATTGAAGGATACACTGCACATGCAAACTAAGCATTACTACAGTAAAATGTCGTTATTGCATTTTGTTGCCTACATTTATTCTGTAATTATGAATGCATTTGTTTTCCTTATGGAGCTATTTACAACTACTATTCTTATCCAAAATGCACCAAATCCCACATAAGAATACACAATATTCTTATAAAATGCAACTTATGGAAATAAGTTATTTAAATAAGTATAAAATGACAATACAAATATAATCTTTTTTCGAAATACCTAATCATTTTCAGAAACTCAACTTAATATATACATATTGTCGGTGTATAGACTTCTTACAATATTTTTTCAGACCCGTTACAAATACATATATAAGCAAATAATAGGTTGCATGTAAAGTGATACAGCAGCGCTTAATCACGGAATATGTGATCCAATTCATTATTGAGGCTTTACAAAACACATCTGAAACCAGAGCAAAGTGAATACTGAGCCACACGAAGAAATTTTATTGTCATAGCAAACAATACTAACTTTACAAATAACATGTAGATAGAGTGTATAAATGTGTAGATTGATCGGTATAATTATAACATGAATTAATCAATTATCCAGTATGGACAGATTTTGTGTAGAAAGAAATACAACAGTCATGCTTTGAAAATACATTTTAGAAGATAATACGTTTTTCTATTAAGGTGACGTAAGATTCTTTAGGACAACCAACTAATTAACAACAAATTAAGTGCATTTCGTTTCATATCAAGACGTGCAACTGAAAGAATCCGATTACTTGTATGGTAAGGTGCACGTGGCTGTACAGAATATGAATAATAATAATTTGCTTGTCAAATGTATATATTACTGATTTATCACAGATGAAAAAATACATTTCCGGTGGCAGAAATTGAGGATGGCATCTTTTCATGAACCAGAAGTGGAATCAACGCTGCGGGCGAAATGCATTGTGGGTAGACGTACGAGCGCTTATCTTAGTATTGTTAAAAGCCTGAACTCTGGCACTAAAGGCAGTAACATGTGGCAAAATGGCGGCTCATATTCAAGCGAATGAACGCGAATAGACTCAAGTAGCTGAATTTCCGCGTAGTAAAGCTTTTTGCTATAGCAAAGATAAATTCCAGTCAGCACGGTTATTGGCGCTGTCTCTCCAGTCGTTTTTGTTTTATCATGAATATTAATTAATACATCATAATTTAATCCATGATGTATACTTTTTTCCTAGTAAGCTGTATGACAGGAGTGAATACCGTGGCGAATTAGCATGTATATTTTGATCAAAATGCATTTTTAAGCTTGCACATTGTACTTAAAAGCATGGCATATTTTTTCCCTCATTCAAAATATTTTGCCGCGGACACGCATGCCCATGTATGCACAGGTTGGCGATCCCTGCTTCCAGACAACACAAATCCTATCCGGGGTGGCTTAAGTACGAGAAAACGGACTACTTAAGCATTAGGAAGCTTTCGGGAAAGCGACCCCTGATCTCGTGTTTGCGTCATTAGTTTAGACATTAAGGCATTTTTTAAAAACAAAAAAAATCGATTGCTATTCGTTTTTAGTAACAAACACGCAAAATATACATGGATGTCCCTATACGTTTTATGCTTTTATAATGATTCTACAAAAATAAGACTACAATCGCATGCAAATGCTTACGCGTTCATATTTTTCGCGCATTTTAAAGCCCTCCAACGCGCATGCCCGGTGACCTGCGTAACGTTATTCCGCGTGCACTTATAAGCCCCTCCCACGCGTGACGTCGCCTGCGAGACGCCGGGTTTGAAAGCCGTCAGGTTCTCTAGATATGGCGGCCCTTGTGGATGCTTTAAAATGTTTCTTTATTAGGCCAGTTAGCATAATCCTGCTGTCTCTGCTGTTTTCTGATGCGGCCGTACCAGTGTGGGATGAGAATGGCTACATACTCTACTGTCCGTGCATGGGTAATTTTATTTCCTTTACATTGTGTTATTTTTGAGTACAGTACCAGTATATTTCCACGGGTAGATTAACCCGCCACTTTAAACTATTCTAGTTAACTAACAAGCGGTTCTGGTGCACACGCCTCGTGTACGTCGCATCGAGAAAATTGGCTACTTGAGCTGAGTTTACGGTCGCTTACGTTTATGACAAGTTAGTCAACTTTGCGAATTCTTTGCTACGCTGGTTTTCCTCTGTTTCAGGTAGATTTGGAAATCAGGCAGACCATTTCTTGGGGTCGCTGGCATTTGCCAAAATGCTCAATCGGACGCTGGCAGTCCCACCCTGGATCGTTTACCGGCACCACACGCCCCCTTACACCAATGTAAGCACACTGACTGACTTTTGATGTACTTAGGGTGTAATCGCCGAAATGTTTTACCTATATTAGCCTGCTGTACCTGGAACCAGAGTGATAAGTAAGGCAATGTAACGTCACATTCAAAATGTATAACTCCCTATCCCCTTAACCATACTCGCGTAAAAAGATGCACGTCCCCTACGAAGAGTTTTTCCAGCTGGAGGCCCTGCCTGAATATCATAGGGTGGTGAGTCTGGAGGACTTCATGGAGCACTTAGCACCTACCCACTGGCCTCCAGGCAAAAGGGTGGCTTATTGCTTTGAGGTGGCTGCCCAGCGCTCTGCTGACAAGAAGACCTGCCCCATGAAGGCAAGTAATTTATCACAGACACAAAATGAACACTTTAAACGTAACACTTTGAATGACCTCTGTGTTCCTTTTCAGTTACTGCTTGCACGGAGCACTCTTGTCAGTCTTGATTATGCATTTTGTTTTTTTTTTTTTTATAATGAATTTGTTTTTAAGAATTAATTGAAAATTTCAGGTTGAGCATTAACTGAAGAATCTGTTTGTTTTAGATGAATGCCAGGCATTGTCCTCTTTACCCTAGCAAAATGTGAATTTGATTTGCAGTCAGCAGGACTTCTGTTTTTACTTGACGAATGGTCCTTTACCATGAAATATACATTGTAAAATAAGGTTAGCAGTACTTTATTTGTTTCATTCAATTGATTACGGTCAGCTGTATATTGGCATCCTTTCCACATGCTAAGATTATTGAAGTACAATTCGTAATATGGAGTAAGCAGTTCTTGTGTGTAGTCATATTTTTCCATTTTCGCATGTATTATCTTTTGAGCATTATATGCTTTTTTTTTTCTCTTGGTACTGCTTTTGTTTCATCCAGGATGGCAATCCGTTTGGTCCATTCTGGGACCACTTTGCAGTGGAGTTTGACAAGTCAATACTATTCAGTAGTATATCATTTGGATCATATTATGAGACCCACTGGATGAAAAAGTAAGTGTTCAATGTTATATCCTCATAATTATTTTTAAAAATCAAAAAAAGAAACACTTTTTAAAAATACAGACTATAGTACATTTAAATTTCTGGCATATTCAGGCAAAGGGTTTATACTGAGTCATTCTTGCAAATGGATTCTGACTACAGGCATTCCCCTGTTGATGTTATATTACACAAGACATGTTGTGGTCTTCAGGCCTTCCTTGCCTTTTGTATGTATAGATTCCCTCCTTCAGAGCATCCCGTCATGGCTCTCCCTGGAGCTCCAGCCCAGTTTCCGGTTCAGGAGGAACATTTGGGTTTGCAGCGCTATGTGGTGTGGTCAAATAAGATCATACAGGAGGGAGAGGGCCACATCAAAGCCCTGCTCAGCAGACCATATGTTGGCATTCACCTTAGGATTGGATCAGACTGGGTGAGATGATCTGGTGCAGTTATTAATAATTTATATTATTAAATTATGTATTGTTTTAATATGAAGAAATCACTCTGTTGTAAGTGTTCACTTGTTTAGCATTCGTGTATTTTGGCTTTTTAATGATAGCCTTATTTTTGTTAGTCTAAACTTTGTACATGTACAAAACACATGTACTTGTTATACTGGGGTTAAGAACAGCCTGGTATTAACATCTCACAATGCCTCCTTTCAGCAAAATGCCTGTAAGCTTCTGGAGAATAAGGAAACGGGACCCCATTTCATGGCGTCACCGCAGTGCGTGGGGTACAGTCGTCACATGGCTCGACCTCTGACCATGACCATGTGCCTCCCCGACTTGGCGGAGATTAGCCGTGCCCTCAAGCTGTGGGTTAAGAAGATAGATGCCCGCTCTGTCTACATTGCAACTGACTCAGAGTCCTACAAGACTGAGATCCAAAAGCTCTTTAAGGGAAAGGTAAGTTTTCATAATTGACAGACCTCCTCCACACCGAGTGCAAAAGGATCCATGGATCCAGTCATGTTTCATTCTGCTATTAGCACCTCTTTTAGCACCACGATTTTGCATTTTTCCCACATATACTGGGCATATATTTCTGTTTTTTTCCTGTCCTTCGTGTATGCATAATTTTAAATTCTGTATTGCTGGCTGGAGTGGTGCTAAATGATATTTCACTTATGAACTCAAGTGGAATTTGCCAAGCATTTTCAAATTTCCTGGAGTTGGAATTGAAATGGGGATTTGCTCCCTGTTCTAGAGAAACAGAATTGCAATTGAATTGGAATGCTAGGAAATGGAATTGAATTTAATTAAATTTCACTTCTGAAGTGAAAGTGATTGACATCACTGACACACCACAACGAAATGTGTCCTCTGCATTTAACCCATATGTGACATTGTGACATATTAGTGGGCAGCTATTATTTAGCACCTGGGGAACAGTGTGTGGGGGCTATACCTTGCTGGTTGGGGATTCGAACCAGCAAGCTTTTCTTGATTTGCTAAATATTATGCATGTATTATTAAGTATTTTAGAAGAGAGCAAGCTTCCCAAGTCACATCCACACCCACACCACCACCAGCATCAGAGAAAGTTATTTGAGCCTACCATGCCATGGTTAGCAGTCTGATCCTCTTCAGTACCAGAAACCAGCTCCGTTACTTGGGTAAACTTATATTCCAATACCTAGTTATTTAGCAATAAATTTAGAGCTGACTGATGTAATCTTAGCAATTTGAACTTTGAACAGATAATGATCGTTCGATTGCAATAAAATGTGAAAATGTATTAATGAAAGAATATAATCAATAAAAGGACACCAATATGAATAAAAAGTTTTGAGCCATTATGCATTATAGAAGCAAGCAAGGCTGTACACATTTTCTCCATGTCGTCTAGTAACTTGCATTTATATTTATATATAATCAAATAATTTCTGTTCATGTAATTGTTTACCGGCTGAAATAACAAAATTTTTGTGAAAATATACTAGTACTGCAAAACATTTTGAATTAATATACTTAAATATTTCTTAAAAACATGTTTATTCTGACCTGAAAATTGTTTGATTTACAACACCTCCCCTTTTCTAGCAGGTGAAGGTAGTCAATCTGCAGCCAGAGACGGCACAGATTGACCTGTACATTCTGGGACAAGCAGATCACTTCATCGGCAACTGTGTGTCTTCATTCTCCGCTTTTGTGAAGCGAGATCGAGACATCCATGGACGTGCGTCGTCTTTCTTTGGCTTGGACAACCCTGGAAAGAAGGATGAGCTTTAGAAATATTAAGTAGTATTATGGGTTAAACCCTTGAATTTACGTTATTTGATTAGTCTGAAATGGCTATGAGAGGTTCAAACTGATAGAAGTGAGTAATAGTAGGCCAGATACAAGGAAGAAATGATTCTGGAAACGGCTGCTTTTTGGTATCTCTTTAATGTAAATATGTTAAACTGGGTAATGTAGAAATTGCATGAGTTCCCCAAATATATATTTTTTATATGTACTACAGTATTATGCTGTAGAATGTCAGTTTGACACTGATTTGTTTATTTGGTGTAGCAGGCCTTTCATGGCACTGGAGCTTTTCCAGTTTCCCAAATAGAGCTGTGATTCACTAGTTGAATTTGCATCCCAGTCAAGGGAGGAAGAACCTGGGTCAATTCATTAAGCGCCATTATTCTCTGTGGCCACAAAAAGTACATCCCTTTCAGAGGCATGTTATAAAAGGGAAAGCTGGATTTTTCATCATGTGATCATGGGCACACAGAGGTGGTGGTAACTGATCCTGCAGATGCTAATTATAGGGAGGTCATTATAGTGTCACCTCCTTGTATATCTTTCTGTTGCACACCAATGTGTGTCTAAATCTTCCAGATATTTTCCAAAGACCCTCCTGAACTCACTCCTTGCTTGTTTCTCGTGTGAGGCATGGGTCGAGTAAAGTTTAAAGTTGAGAAAACACTGAATAGATTTTTGTTTTTGTGAAGTCTTCTTTTGGAGTGTTGGGTGCTTCCTTTATATAACCACAACCTTTGAGATGTTTTCAGAATGCAGTGTAGCTCAGTTAGCATCGTGTTAACATTTCATCTGCATCATTATTTTAAACATGGAGTAATCATGAAGTTTTTTTTTCCTTCTGATATTGTAACTGAAAAGAATTACACTATACGGACTAGGACCTGGAAGTGCCAACACTTTTTTTTTTTCTCCATTCCACATTAGTGTATGCCATGACTCTTTTGTTGAATTGCCATGTGTTGCAGGCCAAATGGTCCTTTGGAACCATTTACTCATGTGAATTATTTCTCCAAGTCATCTCGCACTTTGTAATGTATACATCTGTGGATCATCTGGGTTCACTTGTAACGCAATACGTGGACATTGTAGAAATTACATTTTGGATTCCAACAGTATGTCGCAGTTTCGTATTACATCGAAAGATTCTGCTAAATGTTAGGTTGTATTTGCAATGCTAAGAAGTATAATTTCAAAATATTGTAAGACCAATTTAATCTTTGGAATGTGGTCTTTTTATGTAGTATTTTTGTGATTTTATCGTAATATGACTACTAACGGAAGATTCCATTACAAAAATGTAGTCACTGCTATTTTTAAAACATGCAAATTGATAGATTTTGATAGTACTGGATTTCAAATAACATGTTTTTTGTAAAATAAAACTTTCATGTTCCGACTGAGTGAATTCTTTGGGCTTGGACGGGAGGGGGTGGTGTTCTCTCCCATCCCAGCTTTTCCGGTTGGACGTGCAGAGTAGCTAGCCCGCTCCTTCCGGGATAACGCAGGACATGCAGGCAGCACTGCAGTAATGGCTGACCTCGTCGCTGTGCTGAGCTCCAGGTAAGTAGGAAAACGGGAAGCTTTGTCGTTTGCGCGGCGCTTGCATTGCTGTGCATGTGGGAAGCACGGCGCTACAGCGGTCGCTTTCACGGCTGCGCTAGGTTGGGAAAGGGCGCCGTGATTTTGTGCGCGCGGGGATCCGCGCCGCGGCTCGCGGTCTCTCGCACGCGAGTGTTTTGCCGTTGCTAGGCCGCTCGCGCTCGGTTGCCGTGGAGGCGCCCGTCTAGTTTCATTCAGCGAAACCTTCCGGCACAAAGCTGGCGAGGCGCCTATCGCTCTAGTCGGCGTTATTATTATGCTTAAATATAAATAATTCGGCGTGTGTCGACAATAAAGTGTCCTGCTTATTCAGTGGGATGGTTTGCGGTACTGTTTAGCACATGACAAAAACGCCCGGCGCTTAGCAACTACATGAATACCTGAAATAAGACTGACAGATTTCTTTACAGGTTATTATAAGCAAAACGTGTTTATACGCTGGCCAGATTGAATCGATTCATTCTGTCAACTATTTACCAACCGCTGACATTCAGCAGGAGCGTTTGCAAACGATAATACAAGTCCCGGTTGTTAGAATGAAAGGATAAGCTGGCTAATTAGCATTAGCTAACGAAAATAATTTATTTAGCCTGCCGCACTGGTAGGGTCATAGACGTCATCGTTTGTCGATTAATTCAGCTTGTGGATCGTCAAAACCAGATCTTCGTGATTTATAAAATGCAAACATTACCTATTTTATGCCCGGGATTCCCAAGGTCTTATAGTAAATATTAAATGAGGCGGAGGAAAACACCTAGAAATTAGTATTTTGACGCTGTCGTGTGTATACGGTGAAATGGTTTAAGGCTGGAGGAGCGAGCTGGCTGCAGCGACTAACAGCCGCCGGTCAAATTATATACGTAACCAGAGATTTCGCTTGACAGTGCATTTCAGTTTATAAATTCGGCTGGGGCTTTTTTTGTATTCATGTTTTTTTTACGTAGCGAATAATGGAAGCAATCTTGGAATCTGTTCAGTACGTGTGTCCTAATACTTAATGTGAAAACTGAGAATCCATGCTTTACATGTAAATAGCGATGAAACATCACTGTGTGAAAGGTTACAAAATCGTACGTTAGTAGTGTCGTAATTTTCTTCTCTCGTACGAAATATAATCTACATTTCGCTTGTTGTGACCAGTATTACTGTTTTTGTTCATAAATATACATGAAATATTATTAAAGTGATTGATTCTGTAAATTCCATCAAAACACTCACCATACTCAGTCACCCTTGCTCCAATTTTTTCAGTTGAATGATCTCATCCTGCAGGTGCTGATGCTGGTGCAGTGCTGTGAATGAACTGTGTAAGCAACAAATGAATTAAGGGGTTAAGAAACTCTCAAAATGTCCAAGAGTAAGAGCTCAGAGTCCGTGAAGGTGGTGGTCCGATGCCGACCAATGAACGAAAAAGAGAAGGCATCCAACTTTGAGAGGGTTGTGTCAATGGATGTGAAATTGGGACAGGTGTGTGTGAAGAACCCCAGAGGCACGTCCCAAGAACACCCAAAGGTATTCACCTTTGATTCTATCTATGACTGGAACTCTAAGCAAGTGGAGCTGTATGATGAGACGTTTAGGCCACTTGTGGAATCTGTCTTGTTGGGATTTAATGGCACAATTTTTGCCTATGGCCAAACGGGCACAGGGAAAACCTACACAATGGAAGGGGTGCGCAATGATCCAGAGCGAAGAGGTGTTATTCCAAACTCTTTTGAGCATATTTTCACACACATATCACGGTCACAAAACCAGCAATATTTAGTCCGGGCTTCTTACCTGGAAATCTACCAAGAGGAGATCAGAGACCTTCTGTCGAAAGACCAGACTAGGCGTCTAGAGTTAAAGGAGCGTCCAGACACAGGGGTTTATGTCAAAGATCTGTCTTCCTTCGTTACAAAGAGTGTCAAAGAGATAGAGCATGTAATGAATGTGGGGAACCAAAACCGGTCAGTTGGGGCCACAAACATGAATGAGCATAGCTCCCGCTCTCATGCCATTTTTGTCATCACCATTGAATGTAGCGAGATTGGCTTGGATGGTGAGAACCACATCCGTGTCGGCAAGCTGAACCTTGTGGATCTGGCAGGCAGTGAGAGGCAGACTAAGACAGGTGCTCAGGGGGAGCGGCTGAAGGAAGCGACCAAGATAAATCTTTCTCTTTCTGCACTGGGAAATGTTATATCTGCACTGGTGGATGGCAAGAGCACCCACATTCCATACCGTGACTCGAAGCTGACACGACTTCTGCAGGACTCATTGGGGGGAAATGCCAAGACTGTGATGGTGGCCAATATTGGTCCGGCCTCTTATAATGTGGAAGAGACCCTGACTACCCTGCGGTACTCTAACCGTGCTAAGAACATAAAGAACAAGCCCCGTGTGAACGAGGACCCGAAGGATGCACTGCTGCGGGAGTTCCAGGAGGAGATCGCCCGTCTCAAAGAGCAGCTGCAGAAGCGCTCTGGCAAGAGGAAGAAGAGGAGAGGGAGGAGGAGGTTAGGGGAAGGTGGGGTGGAACTGGATGAGGAGGAGGAATATGATGAAGAGGATGATGATGAAGTTGATGGGGCAGATGGAGAAGAGAGGGAGGATGCTGACTACTGGATGGAACAACAGGAGAAGCTTGAGAAGGAGCGCAAAGCTATCATGGAGGACCATAGCCTTGTGGCAGAAGAGAAGCTGAAGTTGCTGAGGGAAAAAGAGAAGAAGATGGAGGACCTCAGGAGGGAGCAAGAAGCTGCTGAGCTGCTGGCAGCTAAAGTGAAAGTAAGTAGATTTCTTTCAGTGGCACGCATGTTCTCAGCATGTTTTTAATGTGTGTGTGTCGCATCATTTGATGTTGTTTCGGTCTCATTTGTTCTTTTATAAGGCTATGGAGAGCAAGCTTCTAGTTGGAGGGAAAAATATTGTAGACCACACCAATGAGCAGCAGAAAATACTGGAGCAGAAGCGGCAGGAAATTGCTGAACAGGTAAAATGTTTAAGCTTGAAATCTTTTGCACTTGGGTGAGTGTTTCTATCCTTCCCTATGTTAAGTGCAAGATCCAGATGAAACACTTTACAGTTTGATGGGTTCTTTAAAATCATGTTTAAAATCATGTTTTTTGTCTAGGCTGTGGTAATATGAATTACAATATAGTTCCAGTGGGTAGGGAGACATGTCATGCCTTCTTGTTAATGACCTAACATGCTTGTCACTTGACACTATTTTCACTACACAGATGTACAGTGACAAAACTTGCCTTGGCAGACGCCCTTAGCCAGAGCGACTTACATAAATGCTTAGAAGTCTACATTAATGAATACCTTCCGATACTGGTTCAGTAGAACCCAGGCTAAGAGTACTTTGTTTCCACTTGTCAACGTGGGCCTTTGTACACCCATGGTGTGTCTGCAGAAACGCAGGGAGCGAGAGATGCAGCAGCAGGTGGAGTGTCGGGACGAGGAGACGCTGGAGCTCAAGGAGACATACAGCTCCCTCCAGCAAGAAGTGGACATCAAAACCAAAAAGCTGAAAAAGGTCAGTATATGCCCACATCAGGTCATCTTCCTACTTATTTGAGTTAGAGCACTGCAGTCAGAATTAGAAACTAAAATTTTAGGAATAAGATTTCTGTGGTTTTGATGATTAAGTCATTGGCATAATCGTCTTTTATCAGCTGTTTGCGAAGCTGCAGGCCGTGAAGTCAGAGATCCAGGATGCCCAGGAGGTGCACATCAAGGAACGGCAGGAGCTGGAGCAGACACAGAATGAGCTCACCCGGGAACTGAAGCTCAAGTAGGGAGCTCTACCTCCTTTTACTTCATCACCTTTTGTACCCTTATGAAAGTGGCACAATGCTGGAACTAGCTCTCGTTCCCTCTCTGTAGTCTCTGCTTTCCATGCATCATTTCTTCATTTGCGTGATTCACAGGCACCTGATCATTGAGAACTTCATCCCTATGGAGGAGAAGAACAAAATAGTGAACCGAGCATTCTTGGATGATGAGGAAGACCATTGGAAACTGAGGCCCATCACCCGCATTCAGGAGTAAGCATCGTGTTCTGCTGTCTGTGTACTACCGGTCATTTGGAAAGTTTGTGTTTTGCTCTTATCAAAATGTATATCTTGATGTGACAAAGGTGAGGATATGAGTTTGCATGAGTCACCTTCAGTATAGGCACAGTTGAGCCTGGATTAAATGGATTAAGTCTTCAAAGACAAACTTAACATGCCAAGAGTATGATGCAATCCTGGAATAAAACCAATGCACGAGTCTGAGAGGAATTATTTTCTAGAACAGGCTTGGCTTTTCTGTGGATTCAGCTCATCTGCATTAGTGGGGGGAGGTCACAAAAACATATGTCGTTCATCATCTGCGGGGGGTTTTTTTTTTTATCGTTTCATCGTCTGCCTCCATCTGTCCTGTTGCCCCCTATTCCAGTAACCAGCAGATGATGACTCGGCCTGTGTCAGCAGTGGGCTATAGGCGACCACTCAGCCAGCATGCGCGCAGGGCTATGATGATGCGACCAGACGTGAGATACAGGGTATGACTGCCCGTCCTTTTTCCTTTAACTTCCTTTCACCAGGCTAGCTTGTGCACTGAACTTTGATTTGTAAAAGCCATGTGAGAAACCAGAGAGCTGGCACTGTGGTAATAAATCCCTCATCTGGCAGCCTCATTTTCTGTAATGCATAAAAAAAAATGACCATGTTTCTCAAGGGTGATTATTGATTTAAAGGGGATTTCGCTTTAAAGGGAAACGGCAGCTCTTATATTTTGTAATATGCCTTACACAATTTTAATGGCCTCTTGTAAGTGGTTATTTTTTATGATTGTCGGCCACATTGATAAATGGTTCCCGTATTGTAAATTTAATCTTGCAGTGGTTCTCGCGGGGCGGGGGTAACTGTTAGCAAACTGCAGAGCAAAGTCGTATCGTTTTTCATTTGTATGCCTTGTGGATCGATAGTGTTTGTTTTAGACATTGTAAGTGGAATGCATATTAGCTAAAGGTCGCAGAGGAAGCCTCATCAGTCGCTTAGTGGGTGTGATTCTCTCTTGCTGTGTCTCTCCAACTGCTGCTTTTATTTCTCCATAATGCTTTCCAGTCCAAAATAAGCCCCAACTTTTTTATATATTATTCTAATCACTCCCACTGTTCATCACCCTTTCTGAGTTTGCTACCGCCTACTTGGTTCATTTGTTTTTCTGTTGTTTCATGTTCTTTTGCAATTAGCTCCATTAAGTATATACAATTAATTCAGAAAGTATTCTGACTCCTTCAGTTTTTCAGATTTTGTTTTGTTGCAGCCTTATTTAAAAATTTCTCCTCGCCAGTCTACACTCAATACCCCACAATGACAAAGTAAAAACAGAATTTTAGACATTTTGGCAAATTTTCAAACCAGGGTTCCTTTGTGCTGACCAAAAATATATAAAATATTTGATTTAGTTGTTTTCCAAGCATGGATAAGAATGGAAAAAATAAAGAAAGTATTTAAAGACTGTTGCAGGAAACTGGCCTACTATGCGTTCTAATGTATGTGTTTACTTATTAATGTTTTTGATGAAATCACTGATCTGAGTTTGTTGTCAGCACCAGAATGATCAGAGAGCACTTTGAAGAGCAATGTCACAAGTCAAGGAGTGGGGGGTGTGTATGTGTGTGCGTTTGATTATTCTCCAGCAAGAAATATTGATGTATGATACCTTGCAATTTACAATGCTTATAATGGGGAAATGCAAGTTTCCACATGTTTGTTTTGGCAATACCAGATATTACAACTGGTTGGCTAAGGATATCGGATGTGAACAGAAAGCACAATACGAAATGTGTGAAGTTTTTCGACATTTCGAACATGGGCTTGTTGTTAGTCACACAGCGGGCAGAAACGTTAGTATTTAGCCACAGCCAGTGGTGGATCCTGGCATGGGAAAGATTTATTTGTTCCAAGTTCTATTTGTCTCATGCACAATTATAAACTGCCATGCCAGACAGTCCACATTTTTGCTCCCTCCCAGCTAAACCTGGACTGTCTGTGGGTCCCCAAGGACCAGTTTGGGAAACACTGATCTAGTGAAATGCTTGGGATTTCATCTAAAGTTAATTCAGTTGTTTGAACATTATTTCTGAAATATGCACGTCTATATAAGGTCCCACAATGCGTATCACAGAAAAAAACAAGCTGTGAGGTAAAAGGAATTACCTGCAGAGCTCAGAGACAGGATTGTGTTTGGCACAGTTCTGGAGAATTCTACAATTCTACAAGGACTCTCAGAGTGTGAGATTATCTGGTCTGATGAAACTAAGTTTCAAACTATATGGTCTCAATTCCAAAAGTCATGTCTGAAGGAAATCAGGCACCGCTCATCAACTGTGCAATACCATCCCAGTCAAACGTGGTGGTGACAGCATCATGCTTTGGTGAATGAAGTTGGTGAATGAGCGGCTTAGGGAGAATGCTTTGTGTGTAGCCAGAACCCAGTCGAACATCTCTGGAGAGACCTGAAAATAGCCATCCACCAACAGTCCCCATCCAGTCTGACAGAGATCCTGGTGTGCAAAAGTTGTTGCATCATACCCTCGAAGACAAAATTCCTTCATCACTGCTAAAGCCACTTCAACTAAGTACTTAGCAAAGGGTTTGTAAATGTATGTCATTGTGATGTTTCTGTCTTTTATTTTTAATTATTTTTTAAAAAAGTGTTTTGTTTTATTATGGGGTATTGAGTGCAGACTAATGAGAAGAAAAAATAATTTAAATGTTTTTAGAACAAGGCTACAATATTAGATGTGAAAAAGAAGTCTAAGTCTTTTTGAATGCACTGTAGTATTATCACTGTATTGTCTGCATGATCATCACTCAAGACGTTTCCGATGCCACAGGCTGAGAACATTCTACTGTTAGAACTGGACCTGCCCACACGGACCACTAAGGTATACGAGGAGCCAGTCATTGCGCCCAAGGTGGCAGCAGCTCTGGAGGATGCCCTGCGGGACGAAGACGAGATCCAGGTTGATGCCTCCACATTCCACAGCACCGACCTGCTGGGCATAAGTGCTAGCAGCATGAGGAAGCCAAAGTCCAGGTGAGCTATTTGCTGGAGTACTGCTTTGTTTTCCATTTCCTAGTATAACAATACATATGGTTAAAAACAAAGTAGCAATGTAGTGAGTTGATTGGAGGATTAAACATTACTGCCTGTGTTCAAATAATCCAATGCAGGTCACAGTGGTTGGTATCCAAGGTATTTGTTTCTATAAATTGGCATCTGCAAGTGAATGTAACACTGTTTCCAATATTATCGATATAGGTTTCATGTCCTGATAGTAGCATGTGGTGTCCATGTAGCTGTGCTTTGATCAGAATAAAACCTTTTTCTCCCTTCCCCATCCAGCAGCCGTCCCAAGACTGGAAAAAAGGCGAGCACTCCCAATTCTTCTCAGATCCCCTCCAGCTCAGGACACCCCCTCTACCCACAATCTCGTGGACTTGTACCCAAATGATTAATTGGGTTTCTTTCTTCTGTGGGGCCTGTGTTGCATGGAGGAACATGAATGGACTGGTACAAAGTCCATGTCTAATACACAGGGTAAAAATCCCCCAGTACAGGAAATTCACATTTTTTCCCCTTGGTATACTAGGTTTCAAGGATCGCAAGGAAAGCAAACTGTACAGGACTGTCACTCTGATTGTAAAGTCCGAAGTGTGTCTACTGTGAATAGAAGGTATTTTATGTCTCATTTGAAGTTCTGACCTTAAATTATCCTTAAAAATGACTATAGTACAGAGTGTCAGGATACACGCTTTCACTGTTACTTGAATCGGTGCCGCAGTGCACATTGTAATGTTTTCTTGCTTAAAAGGACTGCATTTCCTTGACAAGATTTGCATACATTCTGATGTTATAAAATGGCAGCACTTGTAACAGCTGCTGGCTGGGTCAAACTGCTTGTCCCTGGGCACTTTCCAGTTTGACACATTAAAAAGGCACTTTAAAATGTCAAGTGCACACATTGCATCAGTGTTTTGAAGTCAAAATTTTGGTGTATTTTGTATAAAATGTGATATAGCTTACATGCACAATTCCAGTGTGATTCTAATGCTACTCCAAAAGTTTTGAGAATTTGCTAGGAAAATTCTGCTTCGACAAAAATTTAGTGGGGCTAAAGTAAATTCAGCAGCCCATAATTAGGATGGGTTTTCAGACTTTTACTTATATACTTTAAACACTTAAGCAAATTATATTTTTGCCTGAATTCTGCATTGAAGATCAGGTGATAGGACCAAGGGTGTCTCAATATATTAATTATAATTGCCTACTTTTAAAAAATGCCGACCGTCTGACGGGTGACTTAGGCTTAAGGTTTTTGCTTGATGGCATGCAGAGCAGCATTTCTGTTTAAGCTGTGACTTTGCATTCAGAACATCTAGAATAGGATAATATGAAAGGGGAAATGTACATGAACGTTTCAAGGTGCCTTTAACTTCACTCCATCATGTAAGAAGCAAATGCATTTCAGAAGTGCATTCTTGGAAAAATGAATGACCGGCACCGTCATTTGGACATGCAGTGGCTTTTATTCCTCTCAGAGCCAATTTGCTCACCTGGCAAATTCGATTCATACTAATGTACAAAAATTTTGTGACCAGTATCCAAGCAGCACAATGTTTAGAAGACTAGTTATGCATAATCTCCATGTCACAAAGCATTTTCATCCCCTTTGTAGCTGAACGTCTCTAGTACTGTCTACCAGTAAAGACCCTACTGTTACGTCTTTGTTGCTGATGTGTTTTATGAATTGTGATTCAGTGCAGTTTGTCTCCAGAGTATCTGCATTGTTGAGTTTGCTTTGCCTTTTATACGGCAAATGCTGACACGCAATTCAGAATTTTTGTCCTGCACCCTTACCTCCACCTAATTCCACTTAGTGCCACTGCTTGCTGCTATTATACTGTAAAACTCTAACATTTACAGTGTATATAATCTGTAATATTGCATTGATGGAATACCCTTAAGCTTTTCAGTTTATGTAAAACCTTTTCAAATATTTGATACAAAGTACCATGTTTGCAGATTTAGCTCTTATTTTGGTATTATCGGTTTATTTTATAACATTGAAATTCATTTTGTTGTAGGTTTTTATTTTTCTTGGAATACACTTTTTATGTAAGAATTAAGTTATGCAATAATTGTGTATATTTTGCATTTTTGAAATGCAGATATAAGAATATTTTCAGATTGTTAAAAAAATGTATTTAGCTTTACTTTGTATAAAGTGCACAAAAACCTTTTCAGCAAGGTAGTCCACAGTTCTCATTTGCAATCATGGGTAATAATTTATTTTATCGATTTTAACAAGGACTTAATTGATGCGTGCTTGGTGTATTGCAAACCTGATTGGGAGAAAAAACACCCTTAATTACAAAAATATCTCACTTAAACAATTAACCAGAAATCACACCTTTTCCTGAATTTCCTATAATTATAAAGTAATTCTGTACAGCATGATTTCATACATTTACGTAATATTATAACTTGACTGAGTATGACTGAAATGTGAATTTTAATTTTTAAATGCTACTGTAACAAGTCAACCATATAGTCATATTCACTGAATACATATTCCATGGTTTATGAAATGCATTTCCTAAATGTCCTTTTTAATTTATACTGTAATGAATAGGGCAAATGTCCATATATTTTCATTTTTGTGGCTGCCTGGGAATGTTAGACTAGTCTTTTTACCCATCGGTGCTTTTTGAATTAAAGACTGAAAAAACCAAAGATTTGTTTTCTAAATTTTATTTCATTAGTGTAATTTATCATATCATTGCCAGAGGGTTGAAGTAAATGTTAATAATTAAAAATGATTGGGAATGGAGGTCAAGCAACAGAAGATGCCGCCCGTTATAATTTAGCTTAATTTAGATTTTTTCTCATAGCTGTTTTACAAGATGAATCTGGGTGATTTGTTCTTCCAGGGTCATGGGTTTGATTCCCACCATCTGTGTGTGTCGGGGGGGCATTTGCATTGTTCTCCCTGTGGTACACAGACATTCACTTAAGAACTGCTTAAGAATTGCTCTTAGAGTATGATTATGTGTAGGTGCTCAGCCATGACCTGGCTTTCTGTCCAAGGCGTACCCCAGCCTTATACCCATTTATGCCTGGGATATGTTCCTGGTGATCATGACCAAAATAAGCTGTTACAGGATGGATGCATGCATGATGAAACTGGTATGATCCCTGTTTTGAATTTAGAACAGAAAAATATTAGCACGAAATTGTACTAATGTTATGGTTTACATGACCATCTTTCATCTATTACAGTAAAATGTTGAGACAGTGAATTATTTTTATGTGATTTATAAGATTTCTGCGACCTTGATGAATGAATGAATGATTTAGCTTTGAAGGCAGCAGGTTTTGTAGAAAATGTCCAGTGTACAAATGTGTAGGGTACCTGCATTACCATAAAAATACCATACCAATACCAAATAGCAATACAACTGTGCAAGAGAATAAAGTAATGAGCAAATGAAACTGAAGAGGTACAAAACATGTTTATTGAAACATCTCAAACAATACGTTTTTAGCAAGCTTTTTAAGTTAGAAACTGTAAGAAGTAACGTGCAAACTTGTAGGAAAATCGTTCCTGTTTTACAGACAAACACATTGCAGCTGAAGTGCTGCACTTGCATGGGAGAATAGGAGGTCGACAAAAAAAAAGCAAAGTACAAGCTATCACGTTTCTATCTGGTATGTAAGCTGTGCGGTCATTATCAAACTACTGTACCTACCTCACACTGGAACTGATGCAAACTTTGGAGGAATGTATAAAAACCCAGTGCTCAGAACTATTAGTCCAAGCACTAGTCCCACATCAACAACATCAGGAAATAGGGAGAACAGGGCCCATTTGCTACAAATGGATTTTTATTTACAATTTCTCTTTTCAATGGTTCTCAAGTGTCATTTATAGGTGTGGAGACACTGCTTTGATATGAATCTTAGAAGAACCTTTATCTTCCAGAAACATTAAATCCACTAAAGATCATTTCGGCTTCTCTTCTAAAGGTCATTGCTTCTGCAACACAAAATCAAATCTTGCTTCTCTGAGTCCAAAAATTTGACTGAAGTACAACAAAATGGAGCAACCCTACTCCCCCAGAAATATTTCTGGTATTTTGATACAAGAAAGGAGAAAATGAGTCTTTATTTAAGTTAAGGCTCCCCAGAAATGCTGTTTTCAGCTGTAGCTTAAGAAATGCTTAATGAGATACTGCTTGTTTACTTCTGCCGGTAGTACAATAAGTACATTTTGAGTGGTTCAGGCAATGGCAGGCAGAGGATTCTCTCCCTTAGCAAGTTAACTGCAGGTTCTTGTGCAGAATCTCTGCTTCCCCTCTCCATTTCCTCTTCCTCATCATTGGTCTTGTTCCCCATCCCGAACCGGCCCGGCCGGTCCTCTTCCTCCACACCGTCACTGTTGTCGTCGTCAAAGGATTCTGGAATCATGCGATGCTCTAAGGTGTGCTTGCTGGCCAGGAGCACGGAGTTGATGCGTCGCCGGTGAATGCGCCTGCGCTTGAAACAAGGCCCGGTCTTGGGGACCCCCACCGCTGGCCGCTGGATTCCAGTGGCCCCACGCTCATGCCTGGCCCCCAGAATCGCCTTCAGGGTGTGACGTATGGAGATTCGTGCCAAATCTTGCAGCGCCCGCACTTCGAACATTGCTGCTCCAGTGGTTTCAGCCGGAAGATTTTTTGTACAGATAAGTGAAAAAAGGGACAAGATGGAAGTAAAACAATGGGATGAAAATTCAAGCAGCCATTTTTGTCACTATCATTGTTTTACATGATTTTATTATTTTACTGAACAAAACTCAATAATCAATGAGAACTTGGTGTAATACGGCCCAAGGCAACAAGCCATCAGCCAAGTTGGAGTTGATTATTTTCGTATAGATGCACACCTCAAAGTGGTTTATCCCACTTATACCATGGCTAATAAACAATAGGATATTCTGGTCACAGTTAATTTTTAGAAAGAAGAAAACATCAATTAGCATTTACAGGATACAATAATGTTCCAATGTGTACTTAAAAATACAGTCCCTATAAGGATAGAACATTTGGTCAGTCTACTCATTGGAAGCACCCATGTGACATCTCTTGACCAATAAGAAAATAGTACTTAGTATTTGAATATTTGACTTATGTTTAACATGAGCCCGGTTTCTGCATACTTACGTAGAGGAACCTCCATAGATTTGCTCCTGTCCCCATTCTTTGGCAGCACAAGAGGGGCAAAAGAAACTGCAATGATCTTCTTTGTTTCCCAGGTATTGTGACTTGTACGGGTGATCTTCGTCAGCTGTGAGAAACATAAAAAATTAAACATGTCATGTATGTAAAAATGTCAACATCTTGTTTCTTTCTAAAATATGCCAACCTGATTTAATTACTGATTTAATGGTAAATCTGTAGGGAAAAATTGCACAGTACACGAAAAAGAAAAAGAAAACTCTCACAGCTAGCCTAAGAGACCGACAGATTGTGTGTGGGGAACCAAGCTGAAATACCTTAACCCATTTTTACCCTCAATCGTTATACTCCAAAAAAAAAAAACCCAACACATCAGGATTGAACTACCAAGTCGTCTAACTCCTCTCCCCCAAAATCACCACACATAAACACAACCACAGAAGCACACATGGTCAACAGTCAGTCTATTAATCTAGGCATTTCTAATGTTTTAGATGCAACCAGAGGGAGAATGGAAGGGAAAAAATAATGAGTCTTTAGCAAGATCTAACAATACTTTTGCATTACCATTAATAACTACCAAGAGCAGAATTAATGGACTAATAACCATTTTCAGTTAATGTATTTTTAAGGGTATTTATTAATAATTACAGTGTCCACTCACTACCAGTGACTGTAAGCGAGTGACAGCTACGGAACGTGGAAGTGTGCATGCAAACATGCATCCATATGTCCATTTTCAATATCCACTCCTTCTATACAGGTTCATTCAAATATGAACCAAAATGTCTTAATTAAAAAGAAATCTGGAAAACAAAGGGGCGTTGAATGCTTTTGTTGATAGATATTACAGCCAGAAGAAATATGAAATATGAAGCTAACTTTACCACGGTGTCATTACAGTCTAAATCCGAACCCACTTTCTGGAAAACCTCCCTGGTATTTATGCTTATATAGACTAGGGATGAATGGATCGATATTGAAATAATGATTCTATCGATTTGATTTTTTTTTTTTTTGAGAAAAAAATATTTTTAAATATTGATTTGTTTTACCAGGTTTACAAGTGTTTATTAATTATTAATAATAATAACAATAACAATAACAATTGATACTTTATTGATCCCCATGGGAAAATTCTCTTCTCACCTTTTTAATTGTCAAAAATTACAGTCAAAATTACCAGTATCTATTTTTTTTTTCATTAGATTTAGCGGGTGTGCTCGCTCCCACAATGTAACATGAAATTCAAATTAAAGGGTAAAACACCTGTGAAAAATTTACATGGAAAATACCTTCATATTAACGCGGTACACTGGGCCCTATATTTACGAACTGTTCTTACAGTGGAACTGGTGCTGCCTTCATTGCTTTAGTTTGAGTTATTCAGTTATCCTTGTGATGTCAGTGTTTGCCTTGGACCTCTAGTAGCTTAAAAGACACGATTAACTGAAAGACACATTGTGTAATGTCACGATTGTAGGGGTCTGTAGCAGCTAATAAGGTAATACCTACCATTAATGTAATAACTGCCAATAGCGTAATAATTTTCCATTTTTGTATATTAAAAGTCTATAATGTATTAATGTGACATGTTTTTGATTCAGAAATATTAGTATAGTATTGGGAAGTTAATACTTTATCGGCATGTGTTATTATTATTCAATAATGTTATGACTACCATTAATGTAATACCTGCCAATATAGTATAATCATTTTCCATTTTTGTGTAATAAAAGTCTATAATGTAATAATGTGATATGTTTTTGATTCATAAATAGTTAGTTAGTAACCCTCACAATTCTTACTTTATTTCTTGTACATTAGAGTTCTTTTCTAACGACCAGCTTGTAGCCAGAGCCGTCACTTCTGCTCCTCCTTTAATGGCTCAGTGTAATGCGCGTACAGTAGCAGACAGGAGCGAGGGCTACAATACCTGCGTCTGCTTTGTCCAGGCATTTTAATATTTCCAACTGTGTGTGAATGTTAGCCTATATGGAAACTTGCAATGATAATTATCCTGTAAACGTTAACCAGGTTTGAAATGGAAAGGGGCAATAAAACTGATCTTTCTCCTAATCGAGTATGATACATTCATATGTAAAGTTAAGGCCTCGTTAGAATCGCAATACCCTACACTGTAAGAAAAGTCTGTAAAAACAGGGTCCAGTGTACCGTGTTCACATGCCCTTTAATTTGAATTTCGCATAGCATTGTGAGTACACCCACTAAATTTAACAAAAAAATCCGTAAATGTACGAATATGCTAGAAGACAGAACTGAAAACGAAATCATAAATCCTTTTGGTATCTTGCTTTGTGTGTAGCTGTAAGCTTACTTCTCTGACAAAGACGATGACCGCTGGTTAGTCACTACAGATATCATCACTGGGTTACTTGTCTCATATCGTTGATTATCCATAAAATCGTCATATCGCCCAGCTCTAACACTAACAAAAATCTGTTCTGCTGCACCAAATTCAGATTAAAAAATGGACAAATCATACTTGAGGGTGGTGTTGGAACACATAAAAGTGACTCACCTTCTCCTCCAGAGGCAAAACCAGGATTCCCCCAACCTTCAAAAGGTTCTTCATGAAGTTCTCGTGCTCTCTTTGTACCCCTGCTCCACAGTAGACCCTGTCGTACTGTCTGCAATTTGGGGTGATCTCTAGGCAGTTCCCAGCCACGAAAGAGGGCTCACAAAACTCAAACCTGCACAGGTACATATTAAAACATAGCAGTCTCCAATGCATATAAACACAAGTTCATATTAATTTACACAATGACCAAACATTTAATAAACGCATCTCCAGGTATATGCGTTTTCTCCCCTTAAAGGTGGCAGCTATGGATTATTGTGCAAAAGTTGAGAGAGTGCATGAAGAGTTACTTGTCAAAACTGTTGCTGGTTTTGATGAAGAATTCCAGCTTCTTGTAAGCATAATCTATGACGTCTGCATGCAACTCAACTCCATGGTTGACACCAAAAGGACCTGGTGAAAAAGCCAGGGGTCGGAAAATGAATACCTTGTATGGATATTAGCACAGAGAAATTACCCACATTTGAAATGGCCATATTTTGTAAACAGTACAATAAATCACCTTGTTATATTTGTTAAGAAAGTTGAAAACTAAACACATAAATTACAGTTTCAACACAGAATTAACTAATCTTGCACACTAAGTGAATCATGAAGCAATTAATGTTTATTTTTCTAAATTATTCATTACACAATCTCTCAAGGGGGAGGACTCCTGGTACAGCAACAACTGAATATTCAGCAGCGTCATCTTAGTTTTCATAGTAGAGGACCAGAAGGGATCACATGGCATCTCAGACATAGTACAATACAATACAATACAATTCTATTTAAATAGCGCATTGACACAACATTACATTCATTGTCTCAATGCGCTTTACATTATCTCATGTGATGAAATTTAGTAGAAGGTCTCACCGAGAATGAGGCCCACCATGGTGCTGAGGTAGCCTGTGCCACTGCCTAGGTTAAGGAAGGACACGCCTGGCTGCAAATCCAGGGCCTCCATCACCTCAGAGTAGATGCAGGGGGCAGACAGGTGGATGTTCCCATGCCTCCAGGCCAGGTCTTTATAGGCGTTGTCACGAAACTCCTCCAGATAATAGTCAGCGCGGTCAATGGCCCGGAAGGCTCGCTCTACCAGGTCTGAGCGGATGTAATGTGCCTCCTTCAGGTTGTCGATCAGCTCATCATTGTCCTCCCCAGCACTTACGGCCCCTCCCATTTTAGCAGCACAAAAAGGTTGAGTAGGCTTCCACTCCTGCAAACAGGATACTGGGGAGGGGGATAAAACAGAAACAAAATAAAATACATTTTAATTACACAGAATTTGTTTAAAATGCATAAGGACTTGAGATACACTATCCGCCCTGCCATTATAAATGACAACCAATCAATTATCTGGTACAGCACCCTGGGTAGCTAGTGACACAAGCCACAGTCAATAAAATGACTGGACAATACTACATTCAGGCAATGTATGTGTTATTTCTTGTCACACGCAAGCGATCAAATTGTAAATATTTGCGCGCATGCCACCACTTGATGGCGCTGGAGGGTTTCATTCAGTAATAAACAGCCACTGTTTCCTGCAAGGGATTCACATGCACTGTTTCCTTATTTGTCCATCATTTTCCCCGTCTGCATGCTTATTTAAAAAAAATGCAATCATTCTAGCTATTAATAAAAATACCACTTACACTATTTAGTGCGTATGGCACCTTACAAACATGAAGCATACGAAATAAGAGAACTGTCGTACTAACAATGCTAAAATTTTGGCTATCGAATCGTGGCGCTACATTTTACAGGCAGTCTGACTTGATTCTGAAAAATACTGACGCTTAATACAACTGCGCAACAAAATGACTGCAACTGCAAGGTGCTAATGTTCGCCCACCTTCACATATATTCCCCGGTATGTTAAATCGAAAATGCAAAAAAGCGAAAGAAGAGGAGGAAGCAGTCGGAGGAAGTCTCGCCACGGCTAGGAAAAATAGTTCTCGGCTGTAGAAAGCGTTTAAGCATTAAAACGTTTTACCAAGGGTCTCTCGGTTTGGAAAGAGGGTAACGTGTCGCTGTACGGCCTCCCCCCTTTTTTCCCCAGCGCTTTCACAGAGGTACCTTAATATCCAGTGGCACACTGCATGTAAACATTTACCACCTGACCGAGTGACGTCAGGCGCGCTCCCGGGGGACGAGGAGGTACCGGCACAATTTGCTACATCCAGCCACATTCGTCTAACACATATTTTGTCCTCTACAGAATAAAAAAATAATTCCCTTTAGATAATGACCTTAGTATGGTGGATGGGCTTGTGTGCTTTAACTAACAACCCACAGAGCTATGTGGTCTGGAGTTTCATCTCGTGGTATTACCTACCTCAAACAAAAAGAAAAACAAAAGTCTAGATACACTGCAGAAGTTCAGGGATGCTTATTTGCCAAAAACATGGCCGTCGCCTTCACCGTTCCATTTATAAATCCTGAGTCAAGCGCCAAAAATAACAAAGCCATGCCAATGATCCAACATTGAATAATGAAAAATAGAGTCAGGCATAAGATTATTGGGCCTACTCCTGGTGCCTATCTGGGGGGAGGTGTTTGTGGGCGAGCACTTGGTAGATGGCCCATCCATGTAACCCAGCAGGGCTCAGCTTGAAATGGCTATATTGAGCATCTTGAGAGCACACCACTCATAAGATGAAGGATGGTATCAGGTGCAATGGCCAGCATAAGCAGGTAGGACCCAGATAACTAGACTGTCAGTTCTGGAACTAAACCCTTCGATCAGTAGTTCATCCTTCCCTGGATGAACTTCCTTTCTCATGGTGGGTGTATGGTACTCTTGGCTATCCAGCAGGTTAAAGGATTGCTTCTATGCGACTGTGAGTTGCAGAGACTTGAGACTGTGTGTTTTGAGCATTGAAGAGATGGGAAGAGTTATCAACTAATGATCACTTAATCATGAGTTGTATTTGGGCCCATGGGGAGGAGTCCAGATGAGGTAGCATGATCCAGATGAACTGGGCTGAACATGTGGTTGAATCTTCTATGTGAGATGAACTCAAATCAAACCTCAATAAAATGCTGTGTGCCAGCATTAATCGTAGTCCATTAAGTATGAATGGACTATGTTCAAGGCCTCAGTTGTTGCAGAAGCTGCATAGAGCTGTGGTCAGAAGGCAGTTGTACTTGTCATGACAGTTATGCACTGATGGATGCAGAGGGAAGCTGTCAATCCGGAGAGATAGGCCTTGGGGTGGAGCAGTTTTGATTTATTGTAGGGATATTATCGAGCAGTGGAAGGTACACTTGAAGAGCGGACCACAGTCTATTTCTGAAGTTGAAGCTGCTGTAGTGTCAGAGGCCTTCATTGGTTGAAAGGCTGCAAGTGTTGTTGAAATTACTGGATGTTGTTAGGGTGACGTGGTTGAGGCTCTCCTTCGACATTGGATTGAAGCAAGTAAAGTACCTTGGCACTGGAAAACTGAGGTGATGCTCCAAAAACAAGCTGAGGTCCTGGATTGTTCCCAGTCTTGTGCCTATAGCCTCTGGGACAGGCTCCAGACCCCTTGCAACCCTGAATAGAAAAAGTGGTTACAGAAAATGGATATTTAATCATGTCTTTGTTTATGTGCAGAATTTGAAATTTATATTATGGTGCTTCTTCTAGGAGACTTTACTGATGCCATCTGCAAATGATATAAAGGAAGTGATAAAAGTTAATCTATGCACTCCATGCCACTTTTGAGGACTGGCTGGCTGTTGCCTACAGTGACCACTGCAGATTGCTCACAGTTCACTATATATAGTGAAAAGGAACGCTGACTTGATACAAACAAATGGTGGACTGAGACTCCAGACTAAATTAATTATCAAGCAGCTGCGTACTTTTATGGCTAAGAATGCATACTACATTTTTGATTCTGCCAGTGTTCATTAAAATGAGGGTGCGACAAGCACCTGGGATGTGGTGATTAAAGCTTGGAATTCATTTAAATTTAACAAATTATGTAGTAACTTGATTGTATTCAGTTAAGGCTGTTTCAGTGTAAATACTCATTTGGCTGGTTTTGAGGTATAATATGTGTCACTTATCTTTTGATTTCTGCCATGGGAAATATGCTTTTAAACTGCATTTTTTTGCTCAGTCTGAGTTGCTTTTCAAAATGACCTGGCACTTCTGTCCAGCAGGTGTCAGCATTCATTTACAAAATTTAACAACTTTCTTAAGTGATAAAATTTTTCAAGGTGTCTCCATTTCCAAAACACGGAAAAAAAGCTCATTGTAAATATAAATACCTAATTGTTATAATCGGAACTCTCTAGACACATGTTACATATACATATCATTGGCACAATAACAAATGATTTTACATTTCATTACCTATATTAAATACATTATATATATATATATATATATATACACATACCTAAAAACAATATAGAACAAGAACCAACTGAGTTGAAGTTATTGCCTTACAATGGACTGTCCTTTCCATGTTGCAGATAATTGCCACTATTGTGCTTTTAAAATATATAGATAGTAATGCTTTTTTTATAACTGGAATTGCAAGTGAAACCTCAAGTAATTATTGTTCAATGATCAATACTTTTCTATCTTCCAGTTACTTAACCTTTTGGGGGCAAATGATGTATACTTTGTATCCCATTTTAAGAATGGCTAAATCGCAAGTCACTTTGAATAAACGTAGCGCCCAAACCGAACTATTATTTAGCCATTTTGATACCTCAAGATTGCCAAGCATGTATTTATCTAATGCAACCCAATGAAGACTGATTACACACTTTACCTTGTGGTTTGCAGGACCAAGTATTGGCTAATGGGTCTGTAGGGAGGCCATGTGCAGCGATCAGTTGGGAAACTCTGACTAGACTAGACCAGTACTGCCTGGAAGAACTGTGCCAAGGCTGTAACTGAACCTCTAATTAATGCCGCAGCCCAGACCTAAACTGCTCCCTGGATTAAATGGCCTGGCTTAGCTTCAGGTCGCTCCCAAGGCTTAACAGTCTGAGCCCTTTAGGATCCTCGCTTAATTTCACATGCAAAGTAAGTAAGTATCCATCCTCACTGGTTTTCCAGTATAGAGTCACGGTGCGTCAAGAAGTGCAGGACAGTGGAAACCCTAGGTGGGATTCCAGTTCATTACAGAGCAGTCAAATACACAAAATGTCATTCTAAGGTCGATTTATTCCAATTTGTCCCCCCAACCACAAGACTGCAGGAAGGAAGTGGTGCAAAAATAGGGAGAACATGCAAAATCCTTACCCAAAGAATAGGCGCAGAATTTAAACTTTCAACACTGGAAGACTGAGGCAACTATGCCACCAACTGAATCGCCATGCCACTGTTAAAGAAATATACTTTTTTCTTATTATTCATAATATTTGGGTTTTTTTATGTTAACTGTTAATCTGGTAAGTACACAAGGACTTTAGGGCCAGTGCTCCATGCCAGAAACCACAAGTCCCGCTGAGAGTAACTTATTTCACTTGGGACTCCCTCCATCTGTCAGCACATGGGATGGTGATCGGGCATCTTGCGGCTCCTACCAGGCCCCAGCTTACAACATCAGCACCCGCTGATGTTTCAGAAGCCACGTCGTGATCAAAGTAGGGATTCACTTTCTGGTCTTTGTTATAGCCTACACAGCCAACACTCAGAAAAAAAGAGTCAGGACGTAATAAAAATCCATAAGAACAAAACAGTATCACGAACTCTTGGATCTCTGCTATCTCTTTTTTTCCTCTTCCAGAAACACACATGCATGCACAATAGAGTGGCAAAAAAAACAAACGTGCTAATGTATGGATGCAGATGAAAGTTATCTTTGTTTCTCACTTATTTTTTATGCAAATGGATATGGGATTAAATATAAGACCCAACAGAACAGCGCTGGCTGAGTGGTACCGCTCGTGCTTTGAAGCTCCCTCAGCTGTCCGGCTTCAGAGGCTAACAGCTTGTCATCTGTGCCAAGTGCAGCCTCTGACAAATAAAGGCCCTGAGGTCCACTACAGATGGACAGGCTGTTCTTCTGAGTTCTGAATTCATTGAGAAAAACAGTAGGGGTTTAAAGGCTGTGTGTGTGTATGTGTGTGTGTGTGTGTGTGTGTGGTTGGGGGGGGGGGGGGGCTGACAAATGTAGTGTTGATACACAGTTTTCATTTGTTGTCAACGGACTGGTTTTCAGTTTTTTAATTATTATGATTCATTTATACTGCTGGAGAATTGTAAGTGAAACCCCTTTTTTTGCAAAGAACAAACAAGTCTATGAAATGCTTTATTAAAAGCATAAAATGAATTAAACTGGTTATAAAAATTAAAAACAATACGCAATCCTTTTTCAGACCCATGGTAAGCATCTGCTCTGACAGCAGAATGACTTATGATGAAAGCCATATGGATCTGGGCCTCCAAGAAACGACTGAAAAAATAACACTGGCTGATTATTTCAATAATAATTTATTATTTTCCACAGATAACATTAAAATGGATCATACGCACAATTACAGACATCACTTTTTTTCAATAACACTGACAAATGTAAACAGCTGCACAGGTACATGAATTCAGAGATTTTACAATCCAGGCAGATTTACAGAGTTTACTTGGAAAAGACCTCAAAGAAAAAGACCTCAGAAGACAGACACTCAAGGCTTGGCCCGCTTTCTACAAGAAACCTCTCTTCTACATAAGAAAATTAAAAAAATAAATAACCACAGTTTTTTTTATAATTATTATTATTTTGGAAGTTATTGTCATTTGGAAGTACCGTTTTTGCTAATCAATGTCCACATCAATACTATAAAAAAATATTACCAATAAAAATAGTTATCTTTAAAAATGCGCTAGCAGGACAAACCTTGACTGTAAATGATGTCATACTGTATCTAACTGTTTTTTTTATTTAGTGCTACATCAACAACAAGAACAACACTGTCATTTAATTCAGATTTATACAAAGAATTCCACTTGTTTTAAAATAATGCCCTGCCCTTGTTCATAATCCTTATATATGTCATCATTTGTTTCTTAATATCTTTATCTTACAATATTTCACCAGTTAATGGAATTTGGTACCTGAATCATCATTTCAAATCACAGTTTCTTTGTGTGTTTTCGCTCCCTAAAGCTATGTGGAATCTGCCACCGTCTACACCTGTTTGTGTTTCAGCTGGTGGCGTGTTTCACTACGTATGATTACTCTCATCTTCACCCCTTTCACTGGGGTCTCGCTATTCACTTGTCACATCCTGAGCAATATTTGAAGCCAGTTCCCTTGTGTAAACATACCGTTTCCTGCAATGAATGGAGTGAGAAAGGCACAAATGATAAAATTACAAGTTTTAAGCTACAGTACCTAGTAGGAAATTTTGGTTATGCAAGTTAAATAGTTTCTACCAAACATGCCTTTCTCCTCTTTGTGCATGTGTTTCATATCCAAGAAGTTATTATTATTATTATTATTATTATTATTATTATTAGTATTACTTCTTTCATTTGAAACTCTGGGCATGTCTATATTTCAAATATAGGCATCTAAGTACCTTTTTTTCTGTAAACGAGTGTGTCCATTTTCTGGCTTTGTTATGTGGAGCACACAACTTGCGTCAAGACTCAGTTTGGACCTTCAGCCTGTATTTTTGGTGCGTGTAATTGTACAGATTCTTTCATTTGACACTTTAATTGCTGGGCACTGGAACCTAATGTTAACGTGCATAAAGAGCGAAGAAAACATGGAATCTTTTAACCCATTTGTAAGAAAACAACGTCAAACCCATTCACCAAGGGATAAAGAAACTTAAAGGGATAGAGGCTACATAAAACCAACACTTTCATTTCGACCAGCATTTTCCTTTCAGGGGAAACTCAATCTCATATGCTCAATCCCATTTATTCATTATCCAGACACGGGGAATAGCCCAAAATACGAATAACACTGGTCAACAAATTTTTACTTTCTTTTTGTCACACTAATAAAAATAGGTGAATATTACAGTACTGTTTGTGCTGAATACAAATATCTAAGCAGAATTCACCTATCACGCAAAGATTTTGAGTGACACACAATTAAACCTTACGCTATACATATATATATATATACAGTATCCGTGCAGGTAGAAGTGTATTAAGTTTCTGCTGTACTTGACCTCAGATAAATTCCTCTTAAGGGTCCAGCAGAAGTCAGCAAGCAGACTAGGACTCCACTTGGCTTGATATTATTTTTTCCATATCAGAGAGAGTGAGAGAGCAGGACCCTGTCTCAACCTGTCCTAACATGTACAAACATGTTACAGCCTGTAAATAGGGTGACCACCTAATCCATGTCAGGGGGGACACTGTGAGCTACTTCAGGTTTTACAAACTACTTTAAAACCGAAAGGCTCCCGTGCTTGGATAAATTGTTTGGTTTGCCCTGTTCTTTGACAGGTTTGGTTCCTTGATTGAAAGACTCAACCAGCTGTTTCACATTAACGTTAGTGGCATAGTGGCGTTATTGGAGACTGACCAATCAGCACACAGCAAGACCTCAGTCTTTAAGTGAAATCCGTGTCCTTTTAATTGAAATGGTTAAAATGGTAGTTTACAAACCATGCCATGGCTCAAATCGTCCCCCCTAAAATGGATTAGGTGGTCACCCTACCTGTAAACTCTTACAGTCTTACAGACTTACAGTACTTTGTTCCTTTCTATAATGTCCTAAAAATGTTCAGAAATAAAATTCAAATAATTTTTCCTAAACTACTCTAAAAGCTATGGGTGACAAAAAAATTCTGAACACATTTCTTAAATCAGCATTAAAAGTACATAAACAACCCTTCGCTGTTTTATACTCAAATTTTTGTTGACCGGTGTTATGCGAAATACCCATGTTTTAAATGTTTTACAATGATTATAACTGGGTGTTTCTGAAGAACCTTATGAGAAGTGAAAATTTAGAAGATATATCTGTGATCAGCATCACAAAATCTCTGGGACACCAAGAATTATAAAGGAAACAAAAACCTTGTAAACCAGTGTAATTACAGGGGGAACAGGAAAATTAAGAAATTAAGACATGGTGCATAAGTACCACCGGTTTAGAGTGAATAATCTGTAGAAAAATAAATATATGTATTAATAGTATTTTAAGTTATTAGTGATGAACATCGGTAAATGCTACAGGCCCCTCATTCTCCGCCCTAAACCCATATATTTTTCTCTTGCACAGGGCTCAATTCCATCAGGAGTATCTCTACAAGGGTTATTGTTGTTTCTGTCTTTATCCTAAGAAGCATCAGTTATTCATCAGTACATAACTTAAAAGCAAACAGGTTGTGTATGTGTTAACAGGGAGACTGAAGCTGTCTGTTATTGGCTTTAGATGGCACGGCTGCCCTACCACAGATAGGACTGAACTCCAGACTTTCAGTCAAAACACTAATATACAATCAGGTTCAAGTTACAGTTTGTGACAGAAAAAAAAAAACACTAATATACAATCAGGTTCAAGTTACAGTTTGTGACAAAAAAAATAAATAAAAATAAAATATATATATATATAAATATATATATATATTTATTTATATTTGTGTAAATACTTGTTCTAGTGCTAGGGCTAACTTCTCAGCAGCCCACTGCTGCCCACAAAAGCCAAGGCTATGGCACTGTTGTTGGTGAACCTAAACACAGAATACTACATTCACTGCCACAGTATCCCCAAGTATTCTGCCAGATCGCATTTTATAATGACACATATCTGCTGGGATACAGCCTGTAGTAAAGAGCATTAACTAATACACTTTAGCAACTTCAGCAAGCCATTCATATATGTATACAATTTCATCTCTGAAAACTCTTCTCAATGCTATCGAAACTGATTTGATCGGTTGTTTAAGTATGACTTTAACAGAATAGCCAAGACCAACAGTTTGTGCATGTTAAGTATCTGTACAGACACTTTTGTGATACTGTCCAATTGACAGTACTTACGTTTAAAGACATCACATCTTTGTTTGCCAAGCATGATTATAAATGATTTTGTCAAAATGGTCTAGCTTCATTTGTACAGTATACAAGCCTGATATGTGTAGGCGATGGCAAAAGTATTTAGAAAAAATCCATGAATTTACATTAATATTTGAAAACCTATTTATATCTAAAAGATAACACTTTGAATGGGAATATCCTAAAACCACAGTCAACCAGGTCTGAAACAGGATTCACAACTTTAAAATGATGCACTTACCGAGTTACAGTATTTACACAAATTGTGTTGCTAAGTTTCAAGAAGAGAACGTGAAGTGTCAACAATTACACTGGAAAAATATATCTATATGTATTTATATATAGCATTTTAGAGAAGGTAAATATAGTGTATTTATGGCCACCTTGGCAAGAAAAAAGATACTTAATAAATCACTACTATAATCACTACTATTTTACGCCACGGAGAAGAGGGTAGCATCATTGCTGAATGAGACTCAACAAAATAAGGTCATTAGTGGCACTTTGTGCATCAATAATATAAAATAAGAATAAGGCTACAAGGCTGTATGCTTATCTCAAAGAGGCTGTCGTGCGATTCATTCCAAAAACGAATTGTGAGTTTTCACTTCAGTGACTGGAGATGCACTTTGAATATCAGTGGTTTAACATAACAGTATAATATAAAAGAATGAATTTTAACACAAGGCATAAATCATCATAAAGACTAGCTTGGATAAGCCTGATGTAGCTGCTACAGACTGCTTAGAGGTAAAGTTTAATGCAGTAAATTTATAGCATTTGTCATTTTTTTTTTATCATTAACCCCCCAACAGGGCCAAAGATTGTAAATACTGACCAACTTTAGCACAATGTGAAAGGAAGAGTTGCTGGTTTCTGGTACATGATGGGTGCATCATGGAATCCAGTACTATTCTGCACATTTTTGAGAATGACTGAGTACAAGTTATGTTCTCTCATGTAAATACTAACAAAGGACTATCCATATTCACACTCTGCCTTCATAAACACAACATTATAAAATAAATATCTGACAATATCACTGTTTTCATTGTTGTCATTATTTGTTAAATATTAAATAAATAAATACATCGTATTATTTTTGCTGATGCCTCAAATCCTTTACAGAAAAACAAACAAAAAAAACAATAACAAAAGTGAAACCTTAAAAAAATATCAAACCTTGTTGGATATAAAATATTTTCAATTAAAAAAGAGATTAAAAATCTCACCTGTGAAAATAAATAAGATATATAAAATAATTTGCTACGGTTGAAATTCTAAACTGTTTCCTCCACTTTGAAAACATGTATGAGGAAGACTTATTTCCTCACAGCTATTAAAAAATGAACGGCGATATAAAGTCAATAAATAGGCAAGGTTAAATAAATAGGCGGAGTTAACATAAATTAATGTGAATAAATTAGATTTCACCCCCTCAAAGATTTAAATAAGTTATATAATAATTGTAATTCTAAAAGCTATTTATGGAAACGAAGTGCAAATCCTATGCTCAAAAATACCGACAATTACTCTAACTGACAGCTATTTACATGATATATAAAAGGAGAGAGATGGTGTCTACTGCTTTCTGGACTTTCTAAACCACGTAGGTGTTACTGCATAAGCCACACCTAGTAGAAATGTCCTTGGATGCAAGGACCATGGTAAGAAATTGTGTGCTGCAATGGCAGTCCCACTGACACCATATATTCTCCTGCTCCAGATGTCTGAGATTGCTGTCTCCAGCATTGTCCATTAGCTGAACCCCCTCACTGCGAAGATGCGAAAGGCTTGTAAGTGGCAGCTGTCAACTGACAAACAGAGAACCCAGAAAAAGATGTCACTAACGGAAAGGGCCGTGACATAGAGTATCTTCCTACTGCCTAGTCGCATATACACAGTGCTGCACATTCATATGTGTTTTTGATCCTCCCTGTCATTCGGGAGGTCGACAGAAGCCGGACTCGGGACATCCCGACTCGGGACTTCCAATTGTCTTGATCCCTGGTAATTTTTCTTCAGTGTGCCATGACAGGAAGAAACTGGGACAAACCAGAAACAAAATCTAAAAATAAATAAATTCAAAGAATAAATACATAAACACATTTGCTCATAAATAAGAAGAATTTGGTTCCGTTCGGCTTATCCTTATTAACCAGGAGCAGCATCCCTGGGTTTCTCTCCCGCTTGTTTTCCGTCTGACGCAGTGCCCCTGGGATGAAGCTGAATGACATGCTAATAACCTGAATGCCCACATTCCACTTGAACTTTGCTCTCCTTGGTCTCTTGTTGTTCTCGATGGCCTTCAGACCTTGATGCCCTTCACTGCTTGGTTGATAGTTTCCAAAAGGGCCTTGTTTTCAGGGTTCTGGTAGCAGTCCTTATTAGTGTACATGTCAGTCAGAGTGCTCACGTAGGCATCAAAATTCTGCTCAGTTATCGGCTCCTGCTGAAATGAAATGTTTTCCATGTTTAACAACCGAGTCTCCCCACATCGCCAATGTTCCCCCAGATCTGTCAGGCCATCTTAATATTTTTTGCTAGTGTGACACAAACATCACCTTTTAAAAAGTTGCAATTTTTGCAATTGTATTTGCTAACAAATACAAAATTCCTGCTCTCCAACATTATTGATGAGTACCCAATCCAGCAGTCGTTATTAAGCAGAACACAAAACTTCACAAAACATTGAATAACCAAACAAACAAGATGTTCAACATCCATTCTCCTTATTTAAAATGTTATAATCATTAATGTGTTCATAAAATAAGTTACATAAAAAAACTTCTAACGTGATCTGGTGATTCTAATCTCAACAGAATGTTGAATTACCTTGGAAATCAACATCTAGCAAAGGGGAAGTGTATCTTTCTACTGTGTGGGAAACATTTGCTGCGGCTCCAAGCCAACAGATGGTTTTCTCTGTGACAACTTTGACTGGACACCAGCTATTGTGTCAGCGGCTGCCATAACCACTTGGGGACCTGCCGACCATGCGTCCAGCGTGTGTGAAACTCACCATGTGTGGAAGGCGGATGTTGGCCAAGCTGCGCATCAGGGCCTTGCTCAGCCCCGATAACTCCACAAACAAAGCCTCATTTTGCTCCTCGATCAGCTTGTTCTCCTCCTCAATGTTCTTTAGGTTTTTCTCCATTGATGAGATCTGGAGGCAGACCCCAAAAGTTGCATTATTCTGCATTTCTGACGTTACTTGCAGAAGTAAAATCTTCTTAAACCATAATATTTTGAAAAATAAAGCCTGTAGACTGTGTTAGCCATATGTGAATTTCACTCCTGAGTGGTTTAACGGGCAATACAATGTACACCAACACAATTATGAATAATTAACATAAGAATACTGTAGGGCAAAAATACTCCAGGACAAACCTGTGTCTGGAGATTGACCATGTCTGCCTCCATCTCACTGTTGGATTCGTTTAGTTCACTAATCTCCTTGTTCAGTTGCTTGATATCGTCATCGTTGTCTAGAACTGATGGGGAAGAAAAAAACAATACTGTCTTACAAAAAGCAAGCATACTCTTAAAGTAAGTAGATGCAAGACCCATGCATCTGAAAGTCAACAAAGGTACTTGAAACCGCTACTAAAAATTAACATAATCCACTTTTATGGGCTTACCATCACTGGCCCTGAACTTTGTGCTCAGATACTCATCCCCAGAGAACTTGGCTTTCTTTTTGCCCAGGGAGACCCTGGGACAGCCAGACAGACTGCAAACACAAGTGGGTGGCAATGTGAGGACTAGCAAGTTCAGATCTACTTGAACATATGAGCTCAGATGTGGTCTGAGAAGGACCACCTAGCTGGCATTGGTATTCACTTTAGCGTACAATTCAGAAAAAAACAATAATTGCCGGGAAAACTGGAACAGAAAACTAATGTAAAAGTCATACGTATGCGTGGCATTCTTTTAAACTGGAAACACAACATGGCCTGGTATTGGATAAACAGGTTGGTTGGATGGATAACTGCCAGTGAAGCATGAAGCTGTACACGGGAGGCACCCTGTGATCCAGGCATCAACCAGGATTACCTTCTGTGTGTGAGGAAGCTTCCGTTGGCATGTCCAGAGCCGTCACAGCCAGGGGTCGGGCAAGTGGGCCCTTCGGTCTTAAAGGACTTCCAGGAGAATGGAGAGCCGTTGTGAAGCCCCTCCTTTTGCCTGCGGGCAGCCAGCGGGCACCCGTAGGCACTGCGATGGGTGGCATATTTCCCACTGATATGGCCCAGGCTGTCACATCCTGGGACTGGGCATCTGTTGGTTTGTGTGCACAGAGTGCCGAAAGAATTATGATTAGCTCGACAAGGCTCAATGATACAGGACATTTCTATTCAAAATACAAAGCTATAAGGCGTTTTATTCTCATTACTTCTTTAGGCTTAATTGTCTTTTATCATAGCAGTGTCTCTGTTATGCACGCAGAGACTACCATTACTGATGATATATGGGAAGTCTACTTTTTTTCAATGTACACTATAACCCGAGTTAAATGCACATTTTTATAGTGGAAACTTATTTCCCTGGTGGAAAGATGATTGTAATAATTAACACGACAGTATTCCTATTCATGCACCACCCCAAAAGAAGCCAATCAGACAAGAAATATTGACCAGATACACCATAATCTTAATCTTGTGTGTGTGTATATACCTGACAGATCTGAACATGCCAGATACCTGACACCTGACAGATCTGAACATGCCTCCAAAGCATGATTTCATTTCATTTCAAGAAATATACAAATGGTTCCACTGAGCACAACAAATATCAGATGAAGTGAGACCTACTGTTTTTATCCACTTAACTTTAATATCTGGTATGTCCATCCTTTGCAGCAATTATAGCAGCATATCTCTCTGGCATAGTGTCAATATATTTCCTGAGAACTTCAGCAGTAATGTTATCCCACGCCTTCTGCGACCCAAGCCAAAGGCTTTCCTTTAAATGTACAGTAGATCTGTCCAGTTTATTTTCCAACTCGTCACAAATGTACTCGATGGGGTTCAGGTCCGGACTTAGCACAAGTGTTCTAATAATTTTGGCCACCACTGTATACATATATATGCGTGTGTGTGTGTGTCTGTCTGTGTATATATATATATATATATATATATATATATATATAAATTTGTTCTACAAATCCTACATATATAAGCAATATACTTTGAAACAACAGTTCTATTTTAAGCTTCCACTGTTATCCTCTATAAATAGCCACAGTAATAGCTGTGCGACACCTGCCCTCTCTTAGTCCCTATTATGGAATTACATGTTATATATATATATATATATATATATATATATACACACACACACACACACACACATTTGTAGCTGCTGTATGAGCTTCTTGATGGGGTTTGTCATTAAAAAAGGCGAGAAGGCTTTTATCGTTGTACAAACTTTAAGAGCTCAGAGTCCTCCTTGTCATCCTTGGTAGGGGTGGTTTTTATCCCACCTTTCTTGGCACGGGGGCATCCAGACAAACTAAGAAACAGAAGCAGGAGTGGAAAATGAAAAGCTAAGAAACATCACAACAAGAAGAATATCAATTTTTTGCTGCTATTTCATCTTGTTTTAACCACAAGTTCAATATTAGTCATCATTGATATTAAATCCATCCATTTATTTAGAATATTAAACAGATACTCTATTCATCCCAATGGGGAAGTTGGGTAGTAACTGTTTCTCCTATATAGTATGTGTTCCCAACCTTTTGATGTCTGAGGACCAGTAAAACCTTTTTGTTTGTGATCAGAACACGTGAATATAAGGGGCTGTAAAAAAGGTGTGGGTGGAAAATAAATGATTTAACTTTATTATTGGAATTTAAGATCTTGAAAAGTGCTATGTAAATAAAATGTATTTTTCTCCTTAATAATAATAACAATAATGATTATTATAAGCACCAAAAGGTACATGGCAGAGGGACAGCCTGGACAGGATGCCAGTCCACCGCCGGGCACACACACAGTCACAGACTACAGGCGATACAGGACTCCCGAAGTGCATAAGCACACGTATTTGGAGAGTGGGACGCGACTTGAGTTCAGCGGAAACCCCATGTTCACATGTACAAACTCTTCACTCTGAGAGTCAGGACTCGAATCAAAGCCCGAGTCCTGGAGGTATTAGGCCACCGATTTCTTACTAAACCCCCACTTCATGACAAATGCGGGGCCAGTGTAAAAGAGGCCAAGACAATATTTAAGGGCATATGGGGTTGATGTGTCCTGTATGTCATCTCTCCATGAATTCCTAAGTGTCCTGATGTGGATATAAATACTGTTCACCAGCTGTCCCTTCAATTAACAGGGAACCAAGGAGATAATAACGGACCAACCTTCTGTGTGAAGCATAGTTCCCAGTGATATGACCCGAGCCGTCACATCCTGGTGTGGGGCACCTGTGTGGGGGGGTGAGGAGTACCATTAGGCTAAAAGCAAGCAGAAGTGTGGCAGATACAATCCAATACACTGCACCACGGCTCACAGCAGCACAGTGTTTTACGGGAAGGGCTCTTATCCGACCGAATCAGCTGCACCACTGAACATGGGCCCACCCACATTCACCATTCCTCACTTATGTATGAAATGCATACAGCGAATGCAATCCCAAGTGGAGGCTGACTGATGCTGAAGTCGGGGCAATGGAAATGGGGCGACATTAAGATTTTAAATCGGGCAAATGAGTCCGGATGTGCTGTGTAAACATCTAAATCAGTGTCTTTACAAGCCTCTTATGGTTCTGCAGGTAAGAGGTTATTAATTTTGACCTTTAAATTAATAGTTTTTCTATTTATTTTTGAACATGACTAACTATGGATGAGCCACAAGATCACATGTGAGGATTAAAGGAGATTGCGAAACTGGATTATTGTCATGATTGCAGGGATCTAAGGTGAGGGAGGTTGTGGCTCAGAAGCAGCAGAGTGAGGCAGTCATACATACTTGAGTTCAGGAGAGTGGGCTGCCATGAGGGAACGCAGACTCTTATCAGCAAGAGGACACCCAGAGAGGCTGGAAGAGAGAGACAGCGAGTGGGCACGGGATGGGGGTAAGGGGTGCCCAGACCTGCACCCAAGGAGGGGAGCAGGCAGGAAAAGCCGCCTTCGTGGTGCACCTGGTAAGAACCCAATGGGACAAATGCATTGACTTGCTTCTTTGAAGTCTGTCAATAATATTCTATAATCCAGGCCCTATATAATATTATATATTATATTATATATTATATTATATTGTATTATATATATATATATATATATATATATATACAGCTGGAGGCAGGACCAGCAACCCTACAGGGCAACTTGGGAAATTCAGGACTTCCAGTCAGTACACAGAGCATCTCTTAAGATTTGGGAGAAAAGATGAAAGACCTCAGGCAACAGGACAAGAATTTCACCTGGGCTTCATGTGTGTGTGTGTGTATAATTCATATACATATAAATAGACGCCTGACACACAAATACACACACTGTGTACAGAATTATCTTCTAAACAAAATGTTCAGCCCAGATGAAACTCTAATTGAGTGAGCTTTTTCAAAACAGAGCATGTATTTGTTCTGAGTATTTCATGTCTGGAGAGGAACAAAAACATGGATACTTTCCTGTGCATAATTATTAAGCAAATTATTATCACCAAAAAAGCACTTTGCAGAAGGCAGAAAAAAATTAAATAGTAAAGTGCCAGTCTGAGGGATGCAAACCAATGAAATTGCTAAACTTTTAAAACGTTGTTATTTCTTATACAGAATGAACTGTTGTTATTATTATTTCTGCCACTGGTGAAGAGAGAAAAATCCACTTACTTTCTGATTGCCTAATAATCATGCACACTGATAATCAAGTCATTTTCTTTTATTTTAGTTTAAAATATAACATTTTCTCTTTAAACAGATGTACTTAAATAGATGTGCAAAAGAAAACTTTTGAATTAATTTTTATAAGTCTGCTTAACCTTTGCTAAAATATGTATGTATATAAATAAAGTACTGTGCGAGTTCTAGGTTGTGAAAGTTAAATACTTAAATGATTGTGAAAAATTATTATGTCACTCAAAGTGTGCCATTTTAGCTATTTCATAAGCTCTCCTAAAGTCACCCAGGTATTTTAAGTAACCATCCAATATCTGTCTATTAAATATATATGTAATATGTGCTGAATGTGTTGGTCCTGTTCTCCAAGACCATGGTAAAAATGACAGCAGGGAACTGTGAAAGATGAGCTTATTGTGAAGGGTCAGCTAGCAGAAGGCGGTCCCGAGGCATACCTGCGATGGGATGCATAGTTCCCAGTAATATGGCCACTACCATCGCAACCGGGGGTGGGACACCTACAAGTCGCATGTGACAAATGGGTAAATGCTTCAGAACTTACTTTGTTGGCTACTTAATTTATACATAGAAGTTAACAAGAACAGTGATGTAAGAGCCTGCAGGTTTTTCCACAAGCAACAAACCTAATCATTATGTCATTATGCCACCTAACACATATACACTTGAAAATATACAATTATTTCAGAAACATGGAATAAAGATCTGCTCAAAAGCCCATTTTGATAAGTACACTTCTGGTACAATCATGAAATTGATTGTAATCTCAAGGCCTTTTGAATAAACATCCACAAAGTACTTACAGTAACTAGCATGGAGTATGCAGTAAGTAAGGCCTGGCTTTTTGACTGTTCACTGGAGATGAGCATGCTTGTGTCTCCACAGAGTTCACTTACAGCAGGAGTTCCTTCTTGCAGTCCTTAGTCTGGAATTTTACTTTGAAAGTGGGGGTGGTCACTTCCCCGGGATACTTCCTGTCCTCTGGGCTGTCCTGTATCATGTCACAGTCCTTGGGCTCAGATGTCATATAGGCCTGGCTCGCCTGCTCCATCTGCATATAACAAATGTATAAAGGAGCCTCCTATTTGCACAGAAGGGGCTGAGGAATAACTATTTGCCTTGTCTATTTTCTATTCGTAGTCAAAACAGAGCAACTGGGAAATGCTGACCTCTTCCAGCTCTTCCTCTCGCTGACGGTTGGGCTTTGTGTAATCGAGAGGCTCCTCCCATTCCTCCTGTTTATAGGTGTGGATGGACTGGGGAGAGGTCATGCTACTGCTGCCGCCTGGGTGCTGAGAGGGGGAGGAGAAGAGGGACTGGTCTGGGGAGCGCACCCCGGGGCTGCCGCAAGGCGCACTGCCCTCCCTCTTGGCACATTTCTTCATGCTCAAGTCCAGGGTTCCATTCTCGTCCACTTCGATATCCATCGCCTGAAGGAACAGGAGAGGACGGCGGTAGGTTACGCTGCCATGACATCAGCATCACCCCCAACTGACAGCTAGCTGGACTGTTTACCGCGATGGTGGATCCGATCCAGTTAGTGTTTTGCTGTTATTAACCGATTAATCAAAGCAGAAAACGAAAGCAGGTTCCATTTTTGGAAAATGTAACTGGATATTGGGGGGAGGAAGTGGCAATAGCCAAAGAAATCTGAGTGCAGTGGGAGAGACAGGGCAACTCCCAGAGCAGAGCAGGGCAGATTACTGCAGTGCTCACAGTCAGCTGCACCATTAATCTTCTGTTTCTTTATTTCAGAAACCTAGAGGAAAAAACATGCAAACAATGGAAAAAAAAGAAACAACAATGTCAGGAAATGGAAAAAATGATGAAGTATTCATTCTGCAGCGGCACAGAGGGTTTGAAGGAAAAAAAAAACGCAAAAGTGCTGGCACAATTATACCGTCAGCAGAGGGAGAACCCAGAGCTACATTTATCATCCTATCTGGGGCCCATGCTTACAGCCAATGAAAAAGATCAGCACAGCGCACTCCATAGCTTAATCTAGGAAGACCACATGGCCGTGGTTACTAATAATAAAAGGGCAATGGGTTTACAGGTGCTAAATGATAGGCAGATCATTGTTATGACGATGACTATTCTGGAATGATGGGGATGGCGAAGGCAAGACAGGGGATGCCCCACCTTGCTGGGTGTGGTCTGCTGTCTGATGCTCAGATTCTCAGGCATCTCCCAGCATCGCGTTGAGAGGTTGAGGATGGCAGTGGCCGCCATGTGCGCTGCCTCGGCGTCGTGCGAGTAGTCATACCCACTAGATGAAGTGGAATTGCTATTTGTGTAGCCCCCAGGAATGTTCTGACTAGGGGAGGAGGCCTTAGGGGGGGGTTTAGCTGTGGGCCCAAAAGTGACATCACCAGGTTAAATACATTACAGAATTTTGTGATGCACAAAACACAAATGTACTCTTCATACATACACATGCACAGCTGGTTATTTCACACATAATCAAATACCTTTTTTTGAGGGATACAACAGGGCAGCGTCACATGAGGCAGAACCTTTTACTTACAAGTTCATACTGTAATCCAGAATCCTACCTGTTGTCCCACAAAAAGGTGTGATACCTTAGCAATACTGCAAAACAACTAATGATTGTCATAAACCAAAATGGCATAAATTTAAAGTATTTAAAGTTGTGAATGGTAGCTCAATGAACTCCAGTGCAAAACAGCTGTACCACCTGCACTTTATCTGAAACTAAGCAGGATTGGGCCTGGCCAGTACTTGGATGGGAGACCAACTAGGAAAGATGTGCTGTTGCTGGAAGAGGTGCTACCCATCCTATGCGAATCCCAAAGCCTCAGTGCAGTGATGCAGACTCTGTGTTATAAAAGCAGTGCCGTCCTTTGGATGAGAAGTAAAACTGAGGTCCTGACTCTCGGAGGTCATAAAAGATCCCTGGGCATCTTTCAAAAGAGTAGGGTTGGTACCCTGACATCTTGCTAAAATTGCCCACTGTGGCCCAGTGAAATCTGGCCCTCTCATCATCCCCAGTAACTCATTAGTGAATTCTTTCCTGCCTCTTCATCACATTCGCTACTGTATGGTGAGCGTACTGGTGCAGAATGGCTGCCGACGCAACACCTAGGTAGGTGCTACACCGTGGCGGTGGGTGAACTAGCTTCCCATTGTTTCTGCAAAGCACTACATAAATGTAACATTCATTCGAAGACTTGTATTATCTACTAAGGAAAGGTAAAGATGGTCCTTACGTTTAAAGGCTTTCGGTGAGGTTTCAGTGGCATGTATCTTTGGCGCGAGCATGCGTTTCCCAAAGACCTGAACGTCGAAGCTTGCATAATCAAAGGAGACTTTGGAGTACTTCTCCAGCTCCTTGGCTAGGTTGGCACGAGGAGTGGTAGGGAGCACACTGGGTCTGTAGCTGCCATAGTGTGGGATCTCCAACTGCTTTACGAAGCACATGGGCCTGTGGAGTAGAAGAAGAAGAAGGGGTGGCTAAATGGACAGTGAGAAAGCAGGAGAGTTATACCAGGAAAAAGCAGCCGGGAAGAGGATAGGATGGAACATATAAACTGAAATGGGGGATGGAGGAGTTTGGATGTAGATGGTAAGGGAGAGAGCAGAGGACAGAAACAATGTCTCAGGAGTGACAGATATGGGATTAAGATCTGTCTTATCAACACAGGGCACATTCGTATATCGTAGTGGTGAAGTCAAGAGCTTAAGATGTCTCATTTCTGTCAAGTGCTCTACTAAATCCTCAGGCCAGGCACATATTCCTTGCCCTTTGTCGGGAAGAGAAAAGAGTGACACCAGGAGACATTAGATGACTGTGAAGCTAAGAACAGGAGGATTATAACGACTAATCGCTTCTATGTGTCTGCCTCTTTAATTACGTGCGTTACACTGAGAGATGGAATCTGAAATTCAGAGAGTCTCTTTGGTAGCTTCTGCATGTTTTGCTAATAAGGTCTCAAAATCAGGCATGCTTATTAGAAGAAAAAAGAGATTAGGTTTGTTATGTTTTTAATCCTGAGTGCTTTGTTTGACCGTGGAAGAGATTCCTCAAAGAACGTAATTATTTTTCAGCGCTCACAATGCCCTATAACTTGCATAATTAGCTTATCTGCAGGATAATTAAAATACTCTAGAAACTGAGAAAGGCACTCAGAATAATACCAGAATCGGGCCGTTAATTATAATTCTTGCAGATGCTATGGAAGGAGGAATGCAGTAATGCGCAGATGCTGAATAACCGACCTGTTTAGAGCAGACTGACTAATCATGGCACTTGGTGAACTTTGGCGTGATGCAGCATGGACAAACCACGTCGCTGACTAGCCGGCCAAACACCAGTGACATCGCAACCAATGGCGGCTTCTGCACCATCCGGCGAGACTTCAGGTTACTCTCCAGCTTCTCTGATAACCGAGTGCGGTCTTTCGCTATGGCGTACCCATAGTGAGACGCCGAGCGAGGTTGGGAAAAGAACCAGTAACTGAAATGATGTTTTGGAGAAAAATATAGCTAAGCATTCTGTCTGCGTCTCACCCCATAAGGTCCAGACAATGGGCGGCGGGGCACTCTGCATAGCCATTTGTGTGTGCTTGTTGAGTACCCGCTCGGGAGGAACTGTGTCAGTGGCTATTGGGCAAGTGGATAGTAAGGCATCCGCGACCCTGTGTCCATCAGGACCCTCGCTCACCTGAGTACTCGGTCAGAGTTCGGGCTTCCTTTGGCATGGTCAGTCATAGGCTGAGAGAGCTGCTGCTTCTCGTGTGTTTTGGATAGCTTCTCCGCTGCCGCGATGGGGCATCCAGACAAACTGCAGGGAACACACAGTATCCGCTTGAAATAACATTTCCCACTATACTGTGCTCAGGGTCAGCGTTTCAGATCAACCAGGGGCATGCCATAGATATAATAACACACCAGGGAGTCAAACCGCATATCCGTTTATGCGAAATTTATGCACCCTTAATGGTTTCCTGTCTCCCACAGGTAGCACACTTTGCATCAGAAGGAGCTACAGGTGTGAAGTTGGTGTGCATGTGTTAGCTAGTAAGGAGCAGAGAGGAGAGGAAGAGATGACAGCCTTTCGCACCTTCTGTGTGTGTTGCGGTTGCTGTTGACGTGACCCTGTCCCGTGCAGCCAGGTGTCGGGCACTTCAGCACATTCTCATGCATGGCCAGGACTGCAGAGACAGAAGGAATCAAGCAAAGCGGCAAGAAGCTTAGAGCACGGACACTGCAGGCTCTGCTTAGACCAAGGGCAAGAGATGGAAGGGGTACATCCCAGGCGGCTCTCAGATAGCGAAGAAGGCTTGGGGAAACAGAAGTAATGTCACATTCATGCTGTATACCTGATCACACATTCAACCCTTATGTCGCATTTGGGGTCTGTCAGACCCCAGAGCATGTTTAAACGGTGGGCATGCAAATCTTAATGCAACGTAAGGGTTAACCATTAACGATTTAATAAACTTCAGTAAAACGAAATTATAAACAAGGAAATTAAAAAAAAGATAAGGAAAACTTTAGTCTAAATTTTATTTTTAGAGGAATCAGCTTTATATGCGTGTTTAGTTGTGGAAGGATGGTGACTGGAATTTCTATAGACTGTAGTATTAACTAAACAGGGAGTGGGTGGGTGGGGGTGTGGGGGGGTCTCCACTTACTGATGTCTGATATTTTGATTTATGCTAGAACAAACACTGAGAGGTTTATGATGCGATGAAACACAGCATAGCGTCAAATACAAACTAGAGTACTCACTTTCTGGTGGGATCCTATCCTTATGTGGGCATCCTGAAAGACTGCGGTGGTGGGGGTATAGTCCAGTCACATGACCTGTTCCATCACACCCAGGGGTGGGGCATTTGATTTCCCTTTTCTCTGGCCTGGAGCTCTCTGTGGAGTGCATGGAGTGCGGGACAAGTCTGTTAGTCATGTGACAATAAACCGGCCCACATTCTCACATGGATGGTCAGCTGCATCTATTAATGTCAACCTCTTACTCTCAGACTGTCACTGCTTACCTGTTAGCAGTAAGAAGTCCCTAAAGGGGGATGGAATTATTACTGCAATTACCTGTACAATATGTGATAATGCCATCATCTCAACATGCATTTATTACAGGTGAGAAGATGAAAAGCCTCTGGCTACAATTCCGCCAATAGAAACAAAAATGGAGGTCATTAAACTACACTCTGGGCATTCTTCCTGTTTAAAGACCTGTACATAGAAATCTGAAGCCCTACAAAGCGTTGAGAGAGGGAATTAGAAGAAATAAAGGAGAGTGATGTGGCACTCCCCTGGTCTGCAAACTGAATGTTAACAAGGTGTGCGCCTTATAATTAAAACTGGACAGAGAATGAGCGGCATGCTGCATTCACATAGGCTGAGCTGGAGGAAGACGGGCCAATCAAAAAACAGACCAGCACCACATTATGTCATATCTGTCAAGAGACAAGCTTTCTGGTGCGATCCTGCATTGTGTTCAAGATTTATTTCGATTAAGCATTTTTGTAGCTACCATCTTACTACAAAAAAGTGTATGAAAATTTCCAGCATTTTCTGAACATTGAATAAAATATATCCCAATTACGAATGGACAAAAGATTAAATGAGAGGATTCACAACGGGGTTTAAAACTGCTGTTTTTAATCGCAGAAACTATTTTTATTACGAATTGTTTTATAAGTTCAAAGGGAAAATCTGTTCTCTGTATGGTACATTGCAAAAACATATCCATGACAATTTATGGCAAAGTAATAAAATTACATAAATTTATATATTCAATATCTAGAACTCTGAATACCCTCTCCAAATTATGCATAGCACATAACCATAATTTGGGAAATAATGTCTCAGGATTATGTCGAATGTATGACTATATGTGTAAGATCTGCATTTTTCAGTGACTGAAATCTTTTATTTTCCATTTTCACTCAAATATTTTGCACTATCAATTCATCCATCCATCCATTTTCCAACCCGCTTATCCTGTTCAGGGTCGCGGGGGGTCCGGAGCCTATCCCGGAAGCAATGGGCACGAGGCAGGGAACCCTGGTCCCAGAGGTGTGAGGCAGAAGTGCTACCCACTGCGCCACCGTGCCGCCCCCTATCAATTCATGTCCATGAAAATATTGATGTCTAAATAATGCTGATTTCATTCATTTACCTCAGCCACTTGTGTGTCTTCCAAAAAATAAAAATGAGCGCAGAAATAATTATAAATAATGATATTCTTATCATGCAATCAATGCAAAAACTCCTTGGAAATATTATTTATTATTTTTAACTTCTGCATGTCTATTTTTTTTATATTATTCACATGTCGAAGTAGCTAAAGATTTGCACCTTCAGGGCCTCTACCAGTAATATAATAATAATTTTACTTAGAAATGGGGGGGAATATCCAAGAAATTTAAAGTGGTTTAGGTACCTGCAGTAGTTTTTGAGCTTCTGGTGCCCAGAGGAAGTAAACAAGGTTAAATTAATGTATAACTAGCAGCACTTGTATGTATTTATGTTGTGCCAGACAGATACCGCTACATTTCGGTGATTCTTCCTGATTCGTTCAATGACAGGTTATGCCTTACCCTTGGTCAAATAACCCTTGCGGATTGTATCCATGCGCTTCCTGTCCTCCGTGGTAAAGTACCGCAGGTGTTCGGAGGCATGGCCCGTCTCATGTGGACTTCTCACTTGTTCAGCTTTGAGAGCAATAGCTTGCTCCAGCAAGCCCAAGTTCCCCTTTGTCATATCATACATCTCTGACTCGTCGGTTACTGCTGACTTTTGTAACTGGTTGTCCTCATCGTCCTCCTCCCTCTCCTCATCATCTCCATTCTCTTCTTCATCTTCTTCCTTCTCTGACTCCTTAGACTGAACATCGATGTCAACAGGAGGTATGACATTATGGGGCATGTAGTCCTCTTGAGATGCAGTCCTATGGCCCTCAGTGTCAGATCTTTGAAATTGGGTGTTGGCGGTGATGACACTAGAGGGGGCATGCACCATGTAAATTTCTTCATCTTCTTCATCTTCTCCCAACTCCTCATCTTCCTGTATGTCCTGCTTCTTTGTGCCTAATTCTCCCTTCTCTGCATCCTTTGCCTGGACATTCTGGAAGTCTCCACTGAAATACTGGTGATCTAAATTGTCATTTTGGCCCCTAAATTGCTTTTCTTGCTCTTCATCCTCATCGCAATCTTCTTCTTCTTCTTCTTCCTCATCTTCATACTCAATATGCATCACTACCCTGTCCCCTTCAGTTTGTAGCTTTGTCACAGCTTTCTCCCTCACCTCACCAGCCTCTCGACAGTTTTCACCTTCATCCTCCGCTTCATCATTCCCCCGGCTGTCTAAGGGCGCATTCTCTGACATATGCTGCTTTTCCATACCTCTGGCCTCCAGCAGTTGGATAGGCATGATGTCAGAAGGACTATGTCGCTCAGCAAACTGGCCCAGTTTGAGCAGGGAGCTGGCCACCATTTCTTGGTAGCTTGAGTACTCATCTCTCCGAGTACCTGCTGAGTCTTTTGGTTTTGTCTCTGAGTCTTTAGCTTTTATCGTATTTGAAGGTTCCACAACCACACAGTCCTCTGCTTGAGACAAGAGGAAAATTGGATGAATTAGAAAATGAATACATAAAAACATCTCAGAAAAGAAGATGAGCAAGACAAAACAATATTACAAAATATCTTTGTGCCAAGTACTGCAATTAAAGTTGTTAACAGCTCATGAGAGTTTCACTTACATAAAAATATTCTGAGGTCAGAGATATAAGAGATATAACCAATCACATGCTGTGCCACATGTCAGATCAACCAATCAGATATCTTGCCTCTACCTCCTCTAGTTGGTTGGATCCGCTTCCTGTACAATTTTATTGGTTATCTCTCTGAAACAATCACTTTTCATTTTGCTCTCAGAACATTTCTGTGTAAGTCAATCTCCCACAAGTTTGTTAATGTCACAATTATTGTTTCTAACATTGATTTTCCTGTTATCTCTGTCAGTCATTCCTTAGAATTCATACTGCTTAAAACACACCTTCCTCGTGCTCATTTATATTTTCTTGCTCTCTGTTTTCTTCTCTCTCTTCTACAACATCATCTTGTTCTTCTGGGGATTCTTCTGATTCTGCACAGGATTCCTCCTTAAAATCTGTCTCTTCACTGCTACCATCACTCTCTACATTGTATCCCTCATCCAGGGTCAGCTTCAGGGGGTGGGACTTCCTCTTGGATATTGGCTGATCTTGGTCTGAGTCCACCTCTTGGAGTCTCCTTTTCCGAGCCAATGGGCAGCTTAGTGCACTGTTGATGGAAGGCAGTGGTGGGGGAAGGGATATAAGGAAGCATGCGAAGGAGAATTAGCGTCATGTTCAAGCACGTCACATCTGTGGACACCAATTCAGACAAACCGATCACCAGACACTCAGCATAGTCAGGCAGTTCAATGACAAATAAATTAAAATAATAAGCCTGTGTGAGGGTAAGTGACAAGGGATTTCATATGAATAATGGATAGATGCTGAGTATGAGCCCAACATGGGGCAATGTGACATAGCATCCAGCTGACTGGAAAATTTCATTAACAAGGAAAAGCAGTAGAGAATAGAATTCAATAAAACCTTCACCTAAAAACTAACAGTTGGGGCAGAAAGATTTATAAAAGGAATTAATCAATAAAACTTCTCCCTAAAATGAGCATTTGTGTAAATAAACAGGAACATAATCTCTTTGCAATAAACCTTTAGGCACATTGGAATGTGCTGGTAACATGATTTTCATATAAGAGCATTCTTGGTATCTGACACTGGCTGCCAGTTCAGTCTGAAAAACTTCACCCGCTGCTAGATTTTCTATTCCTTTGCTGTTCTAGTGCCATCTGTAGAGTATCCATCTTTCAGTGCTGGGTCTTCCTATTTGGTGTAGTGCTATTTTCCAGCAAAACATGGTATCTCGGGATCAATTTTGACTCTGCCACTACACCTCTGGTGTTTCTGCCCTACCTTCTGTGTCTTGCATATTTTCCACTGATATGGCCTGAACCACTGCATCCAGGAGTTGGACAGCTAAACGGGGTCAGAAATAAATTGGATGAAATTAGTTGCCTTGTAAGACTTTTCTGTCACCCCCGAGTATCAAAAAAACAACTGATAAACAAATTTTGTTGGCAGATATGCATAAACATATAAGCACTCACATGCACACACAGCCAAGAGTACAATTTAGAAAGGATGTCTAATGTATACACATTTTAAACCACTAATTCATAATGTTCACTATTATATATCCTGAATTAAGTCAAACTATTTAAAATTAGTTCTAAAGGTACTGCAAATATTAGAGGAATGTCTTGTTTCTTCACTTTTACTTCATTCTGTGCATGACCTATTAGGAACGACATTACATTTAGAAGGTACCAGCACCAATACCCTTCCTCTCATTGCCTGATGTGACCTCTCCCTTTACAACCTACAAAGACCCCTTCTCATAATATTCTAATGCCATCAACAATCTCATCTTCACCTGCAGAACCTCACTTCCTGCAGAAAATCACTTCTCATAATACACAAACAGAATATTATTGCTTCAGTCCAGACATCTGTGGTGTCCCCAAGGATGGCCAAATCAAATTCTCAATACCATTTTTTTCATAATGACCATTTTTATTTAAATAAATATTGTTTCTGTTTGTTAAATGGTGCATTAGCATTTTAAATCAAACTGCACACCCACTCAGATGCCTTTAGGTGTGAATTCTGAAAATTGATTAATGCTGCAAGGTGAAGCATGACAAATGAGAAATTAGTCAAAATTGGCTTTTGATTCACGAATGATGGTATTGTGATAAAAAATGAGGGCTGTATGAAGTTATGTTTATTCAGAAAGAGCTTTGTATTATTAGCAATGTCACATTCTGAAGAATCATACTGCCATCGTATTATCCGTGTTGTTATATGTATTATGTGTAAATAGATGTAAATTTCAGGCCCAGAAAATTCAGACCAAGATTTTGCTTCAACCAACTACTTGATCACTCTGTGACAGTGACTCTTCATGCTGAACTGGTTGGTTGAAACAAAATCCTGGTCTGGATTTTTGCTTTCTGGACCTGATATTTACACCTCTGGTGTTCAATACTATCTACTCCAGAAGCATATAAGCATACTGCATTTCTGAAACTGTAGGACAGGGGTGTCCAATCTTACCCGCAAAGGGCCGGTGTGTATGCAGGTTTTCGGGATAACCTTTTTACGTCAGCTGTTCAAACCCAGGTGTGAGGACTCTTCAGCCAATCAGTCCTCTAATTAGTGATTTAATTAGGGAGTTGCAGCGAAAACCGGCATACACAATGGCCCTTTGCGGATAAGACTGGACACCCCTGCTGTAGGGAATATAGCCTAGCACCAAACACATTACAAGTTTACAAGCAGCCATTTTCTTACCTGAATTCTTGTCCTATGAGTTCAATTGGCACTAAGTAACAGAGGAAAATCAGAATTGTATTGATAAATCAATCCAGATTATTGGCAAAGTAAAAGCAGATAGCAAAATATAAAATCTTTATTTGATATATTCCAGACAAACTACACTAAATTATAATACTTTTCTTTCACCAACATCACATCAAGTCTGAAAGGTACTATTCTGATATTTAGCAGAAATTTACTGCAGATATTTCATTAAATTGTTAGGTAATAAGGATTATCAATTAATTAATAACAAATAATTTGCAGCAAATAAAGTAATGAATACTGACACAGTAATAAAATCTAAAATCACACCCAAAATAATTCCCATAAAAAAATGCAGGGATTCTCTTGCAATTATTTCAGACTCTTTCATCATCACTAGAGGAATCCTGCTGTGTGCATATCACAACAGGACCCTGAGCAAAATCAATCTCTTCTATGTTGTTATTGATATGTGATGCTCTGATAGTTTTACAGGTATTTTTTTAATGGAACTAAAAAACATGTAGTGAAATAAAGCATAATTTACTAGGACCAACCTTACAATGCTAGTTTTAAAAAGATTAAAAAAAAAAAAACATTTGCACAAAACCTTGGACTCACCTCTTATTCCCTTGGACCGTGTGCGTGTTCTCTTGTGTTCACTGTCCTGGTTCATCTATAGCCAGAAGAAACGGGGAAAATCAAAGAGAAACACAAACAAACACAGGCACATACAAACAAAAACAAATACCTTCAATGAAGAAGCTCCCCAAACATTCCATCGGCATTGTTTTTGTTGCATCTTGTGTAACCTGGCATGTCATTCTCCCTTTTGTTTACAGAGACCATTGGGGACGGATACAAAATTTAAAAATCCTGCACGACGATTCTGCCTAGATGGAGCCCTCACTCAATGAAACTGTTACAATAGGATGGAAATGAAAAAGGGAGTTGTTGAAAGGTCCCATGGAGGAAAATAAAAGCAAAATAAGGCTCTGAAAATCCTGACGGTGAAAACCTCACAGCGTTTGTGCTTCTGTTCCATCCCTCAGCTCTCCCTTATCCCAACAGCCCACCTGGCCTTGTGCTGTAATCTACTGCACCTGAGCATTCACGGTGCTCTGTGCACTGTACTGTGCACTGTACTGAGACGTGTTCCGTCTGGAGTGATGCCCATTTATGACCAAAATGCTGCACAGTAGAGGGGAAGGCACAAAAAATAATAACAGTCAATTGTAACTCCCTGCTCCTAGTATGTACACTTGGTATACGACAGTGGTTGGCACAAAAGACCAGGTGTCAACTCAACACCTCTCTTTTATTTCAAAGTGCACCCCCCGCCCCCCCAATTTTTTTTAAATGCTTCACACGCTTAGCGATCTGACGCCTGCTCCGACAATGAGGCCATTAGTTTTGATTACTAGGGACATCACGTTTATCGTGAGCTCTGCACTTAGCGCCTTTGTTCCCATTACTGGCGGATCTGGCAGGGGTACAGTTGATTTAAACAGAGTCTCTGGCAATCACCACTTCCTGCTGATAAATGATTTTAAAAGGGAGAGGCGGATTTAAAAAGAGAGAGAAGTGCAGCATCCCCAGGCCTACTCTGAGTGACTGGACTCTACAGGTGCAGTGGGCCCATTTCAGGCAGCACTTTTAATCAATCTAGATGAATGGCCAGTTACACAACAAGCCTACTTTGTGCACTACTCCGTGGACCAATGTGATTCTCTTCGTGGCTGTGCCATTAAACTTGGTTTCCTAAACACAGCACAGCACAGAACATGCCAAGATGTTCTCACTTAAGAAAGAATTGCAATGACAAAGCGGGATGGATCTTAGCTCTTTGCTTTGAAAAATAACTGTCATTAGTCTATATGTACATATGTCTGTGTGTGTATATATTACCTTGTTTGCATTTTAACTATATTTTAACAGTTTTTCTGTATTTTAGGCAAGCATATTTAAAGATTAAAAAAGCATTATTGGTCTATGTTTAAACCAACATTTCACCTTGTCTTATCTTAAGTCATATGATTTTGATGAAAAAGAATGTGTGGGTTTTATCAGTTGAAAATGAGAGAAAGACCTATACACTGGACGCGCGGAGGGCTCCGTCTGCCTGCGGGCTGCAGTGTACATTATTAATAATGTCCCTCTTTGTGTGCCATACTCACAGGAAGGCTTTTCTGCTCTGCATTCTGACAGCTATATGTAAATTTCTGGCTGGGGGCAATGACTTCATAGAGAAGGTCACCCCTTTTTCCCCTGCCTGCATAAATGAGCCTTTTATTCATTTTCACTTTTACAAGCAAGTCCAGGAGCAACATGGCGCATTTATTAGGCAATGTGAGTGGTTAGTGAGAGACAGACTGATGTTTTGAAAATTACCTGCAGGCCGAAGCCGCCAATTAGGCACTGGAGTGCCGCTATATGCTGGAATATGCCGCTGGTTTGCTCAAGCACTCCAGAGTCCATCACAAAAAAGCACAAATATGTCTCATATGCTGTATTTGTTTCTTACATATATGTGATGCAGAATGTATTTATTTAATGTTGTTGATTTTCAAACTGAATCCCTCAAAGGAAATTTTTTTTTTAAGATCTGTAAGATCTGATATATCTCAGGGGAGCATAAGCAAGTAAATGAAGTAGTGTTTTGAATACTCCTATTGAATGTTTTAAAAGCTGTGGCACTATTGAAAGCAGCGAAAAAAGATCAATAAAGCGATTCCTTTTGATGTTTGCTCAATATCAGTGGAAGGAAACAGACCACAAGGCGCAGGAAATGGATCGCTTCCTTATATAATGCGACTCCAAGATACGCACAATCCCTAATCAAAAATGGGTATAAAATGAAAAGGTTTCAATTCAAACTAAAAGAAAGAAAAGAAAAAAAGTCTATTCACCGGGAGAACAAAACAAACACCTTGGCAGTAATGCTGGTGTGATACTGAAAGATTTTTTATGCTGATCAGTAAACTGTAAGGAACTGAAGGACACCCGCTTAATAGCTTGAGTTATAATTCTGAGAAGTGCTCCAAATGGGCTTCTTAAAATAAAATGCTGAGTACGGAGGATTTGATTTGTTGTGTTTCAGGGCCTAATGCACAATATCCACAGCTTGTTCCCCCTTCTAGCAGCTCCACCACACCCTCCCCAACACCCTCCCCCACCAGAGCCCCTCTGATGCTCTCGAAAGGCAGGAGTAAAGTGCCGCGTCACTTACTTTGATTCGTCTGCCCAGAGAGCTTCGCGTAGATTCACAACTGCTGATTCTCTCTCCTCTCGTCCACCTCTGTTTCAGCAGCTCCCCCCGAAACTCATTTTCTGAAGGGTCACAGATGGATGGGGGGGATATATGTATGGGGTAGAGGTGGCACAAGGGGGAAGAGAAGGAAAAAGCAGGCTTTATTCAGGCGACGTCAGCAGAAGAGGATGGAGATGGAGCGGGGAGCCAGGAGCACTGGAGGTGGACAGAGTAGGGGTAACCCCACAGGGCAGCATGCTGCCGGCAGTGTTGTTAAGTTGAGTCCCAGCTGGAACGCCACAGTCTGCTATTAGAATCAATCAAATCTGTGCATTTTTATTGTCCTCTTAGTACTTTCAGGAGTATGAAAAGGGGGGTGGGGGCAGGGTGAAGAGAGCACTGAATAATGAATCATCCATAAATCAAGCTCCCTTTTCCCCCCATCATTCTAATAATCAAACATACCTTCCTACACACCATTAAAAATGTAGGAAAAACCATGATATCAGGTTACAACCAATGTTATAATGTAACAGTTCTACATCAAACTGCACACAAATGTGATTACAGCAACATGATAGAGAGTAAACCTTGTTTACAACTTTAATAATGTTAAAACTGAACAAGTGACAACAGCTTTTTTTCTGGTCATATCTTTTAAAAATTTCCCTCTCATGTAGTGATAGAAATAGACTCTGTCCAAAATATATAAGACACTAAGTAAACATGCAGAAAGCGCTAACCAGGAATGCCTCTTAATTCAGTCGAAAACTTACCGGAGACAAACTTATTGTGGAAAACGATTTCTAGGCAAACCAGTCTGTGCCGGATTTGTCTGAATGCTTATGCGTCCTTGGTGCTGTGTTTTCCCAGATACAAAGAAGCATAGTCTCCAAAAAAAAAAAAAAAAACAGTTTTACACCTTCTCCATCCTCTAATCTGATTCATTTCCTGAGAGCAAGAGCCTTTGCTTAACCACCATCTGTCTGTGCCTCGGCACTGGTACAGAAGCCTGCGGATGGAGCCTCCAGATGGGAACGACGGGAACGAGTGAATCAAAGTTAAACAACTACGTCTCGTGCTCTACAAACCAAAACAACAAACTCCCTCACACTCCACCTCAAAGTGCCCCCCCCACCCCCCCCCCCACC